>JANBTL010000006.1:0-86149 GCA_027578655.1 Coemansia sp. RSA 1694 | reverse complement strand
GACTATTGACAGTGCCCCACGAAAACCACACTTGAGGCTTGCCACCACTAGTCGCCATCTTCCTAAATGGCTTGTCCCGTGTCCCCTCTGGCCCATTTTATTTAATAACACTCGGTCAACTCACTTTCTCCTTGGCTAACTAAGTTATACATCTTCAAATCAAAGCTAAAATCATTCGCGACTAGTAATAAGTTACCATAGTCATAATCAATTTCGCCATCGCTTTTGAGCATGGGTGCAATATCTCTAAATCTTGAAGTGTCATTAAGACGGCCTATATTTTCTGAGATCGGAGAAGTGGATATTGTAAACAGTGATAAAAGCAAGGGAATAAGTGTGATGAAGTGAATTTTTCAGAATTAAAAGGCGGGCGACCCCTCTCCCTCGAAGCTTTTATACCGCTTGTAATGCGCCAAAAATCTCTCACCTTCGCATGTGAAAGCAGACCTTGGCATTCGCAGCCCATTCTAGTTTGCTAGCTTTAAGGGCATGTTGCGCTTTTCAAAGCGAGGGAGACTTGGCGCTCTGCTTCACGTGATTATAGTGTAGGGAATGTAATCTAATTACTGATGATCTAACAACCTGTTCATTTTTTTCTCAGCCCCTCACGCTTACAATTTTTTTTTCTTCTGCCATGCTCTATGGAGTGGAGCTAAAAAACCAGCCTGCCTTTCAACTCTTGCTTCGTTCTCCCTCATATTTTCTTTGTTGCAGAATTTGCCGATTGCGCAGGTATATATCTTTTTTGTATATATATTTTCCTATCCAAGCTATTGCTTGCGTGAGAAGAAGCACATTCTGCCGCAGATTCCCCTTACTGAATTACATACTTTTTTCTTTCTATACACTACTACCAATTCCCTCTCTATTTCCACACCTATCCTTTCCACATTATCTTTTTCCCTCACTCTTCGGCATGAACTACTCTGGTTTCTAACGACTGGTTGATTTGTTGTCTATGGGGAATATGGTCTGTTGGTTTGGCTTGGTTGGTTTGTGGCTGGGCGGAATTGCGTAAATGTACATATTACCACTTGTAGGAAACTAAATCATGCAGATTTTCGTCAAGACCCTGACGGGCAAGACCATCACTCTTGATGTGGAGTCGTCGGACACCATCGACAACGTCAAGCTGAAGATCCAGGACAAGGAGGGTATCCCCCCGGATCAGCAGCGCCTCATCTTCGCCGGCAAGCAGCTCGAGGACGGCCGCACCCTTTCGGACTACAACATCCAGAAGGAGTCGACCCTGCACTTGGTGCTGCGCCTGCGTGGTGGTGCCAAGAAGCGCAAGAAGAAGACCTACACTACCCCCAAGAAGATTGCGCACAAGCACAAGAAGTGCAAGCTGGCAATCCTCAAGTACTACAAGGTCGACGAGAACGGTCAGGTTACCCGTCTGCGCCGCGAGTGCCCCACCGAGTCGTGCGGCGCCGGTGTGTTCATGGCGTGGCACAAGGACCGCCAGTACTGCGGCAAGTGCCACCTTACCTACCTGTTCAAGAAGGAGGGAGAGACCGCCTAAGTGCAGTGCTTTTGCCATGTCTGTTGCAACGCGTTTATAATTGAACAATATATATGCTGCTGCTCAACATTTTCAGCTGATGACAATGGAAAACGGTTTTGCTAGATTTGATCGTGTTTTTTTGCGATCAAATGTTTTTTTTTTTTTTTTTTTTTTTGATTTGCTAGAGTACATTTTTTTTTTCCATGAAGCGTTGCTTTTCTTCCACAGGTAGCGTATATATATTCTATTTATTATTTCTCCAGTAGTTGGCTGATATGGCGGGTCAAAACAAGGGCAAGAAGCGTGGAGCCGGCAGTCGCGAGGCGCCAGCTGTTGAAAAGGAGCCGCTGCTTCCAAAGTCCAAGGGCATTGACATCCCCTCCGATCCCGAGTACGCTAGCGACGAGGAGGAAGAAGTCGAAGAGGGAGACTTTGACGAGATGCTAAAGGAGATGGCAAAGGACCAGGGCATAGACTCTGGCGACGAGGAGGAGGAGGAGGAGGGGGATGATGAGAGCGACATTCACAGCAGTGACATTGAGGGCGCGAGCTCCGAGGATGGCGACGACGAGTCTGAGGCAGACGGCGACGATTCTGAGGAGGAAGAGGGTGATGTCAAGGATTTGGCTCTGGAGCGTGTAGCCAGCCGGTCGACTGATGGACAGCACACGGCGGTGGATGATGACCTCGAGCATGATGATCTCGATGAGGCCAGCATGGACAGGCTCACGATCCGCGACTTTGTCGGCGACATCCAGGGCTGGAAGGAGTACCGCAAGACGCTGCCGCAAATCGACGCCGGGTACGCCAGCGACTCGTCGACAGAGGAGCCGGCCAACACAATCGGCAACGTGCCGATTGCGTGGTACGAGGACTACCCGCACATCGGCTACGACATCGACGGGCAGCGCATCATGCGGCCGGCGACGGGCGACGAGCTGGACAAGTTCCTGGCGCACATGGACGACCCGGACGTGTTCCGCACGGCGCGCGACGAGGCCAACCAGCAGGACGTCACGCTCAGCGCGGAGGAGGTCGACATCATCCGCCGCATCCAGGGCGGCAGCATTCCTGACGCCGACTACGACCCGTACGAGGCCACGGTCGAGTGGTTCTCGTCAAAGACCATGCAGACGCCGCTGTCGGGCGCGCCGCTGGCCAAGCGCGGCTTCGTGCCGTCCAAGTGGGAGCACAAGCGCGTCATGAAGATCGTGCGCGCCATCCGCCAGGGCCACATCACGCGGTCGGCCGCGCCTAGCAAGGACGCGCGCCCGCGCTTCTACGACGTGTGGGATAAGGCCGCGCAGGGCGAGGACGACGTCGCCGCGCAGAAGCGCCTGGCACGTCGCGCGCGCATGCCGGCGCCGCGCCTGGCGCTGCCCGCGCACGACGAGAGCTACCATCCGCCGCCCGAGTACCTGCCGTCCGACGCCGAGCGCCAGCGGTGGCTGGGCGAGGACGCCGACCGCCGCGCGCAGAACTACCTGCCGCAGGACTTTGGCGCGCTGCGAGCCGTGCCTGGCTACGAGCGCTTCGTGCACGAGCGCTTCCAGCGCTGCCTGGACCTGTACCTGGCGCCGCGCATGCTGAAGCGCACCACGCAGCTCAACGCCGAGGAGCTGATGCCCAAGCTGCCCGACCCGCGCGACCTGCGCCCCTTCCCGACCGCCGAGGCGCTGGCGTACGTCGGCCACACCGGGCGCGTGCGCTCGATCTCCATCGACCCCACGGGGCTGTGGCTGCTCTCGGGCTCCGACGACGGCACCGTGCGCCTGTGGGAGATCGTCAGCGGCCGCTGCGCGCGCGTATGGGACCTCGGCGAGACCGTGCACGCCGTCGCCTGGTGCCCCAGCGCCGACGTGTGCGTCTTCGCCGCCGCCGCAGCCAGCCGCACCGTGGTCATCATCCCGCCCGGCCTGTGCGACGAGCACAGGCGCCTGCTGTCCGAGGACCTGGTGCGCGCCGGCTTTGGTAGCGCCGCGCAGCCCGACGACGGCGACGAGGACGACGACTCGCTTCCCGTCAGCTGGGACACCCCCACTACCGCCGAGCAGGCGTCGGGCATCCACGTGGCCGTCGCCATGCACAAGACCGTCAAGGCCGTGGCGTGGCACCGGCGCGGCGACTACCTGGCCACGCTGACCGCCGAGGAGGGCGGGTGCTCGGTGCTGATCCACCAGCTGAGCAAGCACAAATCGCAGCGCCCCTTCCGCAAGCTCAAGGGCGCCGTGCAGAGCATCATGTTCCACCCGACCAAGCCCTGGTTCCTGGTTGCCACGCAGCGCTACGTGCGCATCTACAACCTCATGCAGCAGGCCCTCGTCAAGACCCTACAGCCCGGCGTCAAGTGGATCTCCAGCATCGACGTGCACCCGCAGGGCGACAACGTTATTGTCGGCTCCTACGACAAGAAGCTGTCGTGGTTCGACCTGGATCTGTCCGTCAAGCCCTACCGCTCCATCCGCTACCACTCGCAGGCCATCCGCCAGGTGCAGTTCAGCCGCAAGTTCCCGCTCTTTGCCACCGCCTCCGACGACGGCTCCATACAGGTCTACCACTCCATGGTCTACCAGGACCTCAACCAGAATCCGCTCATCGTGCCTCTCAAGATCCTGCGCGGGCACGAGATCCGCAACTCGCTGGGCGTGCTTGACTGCCTGTTCCACCCCATCCAGCCGTGGCTGATCTCGTCGGGCGCCGACGGCACCATTCGCCTGTGGACGTAGCAAGGCGCGAAATGAAGTTAACGACGCTGCCTTGGAAATAATACTCAATATATAAATAGAGCTAAGAAAAAATGAAAAGAAAAGGCTTGTGTATATTTCTTATTAGGGCAGCCCGAGGAGGTGCAGCGACGTGGCTACAAGTGCAGTCAGCGCTACATACCCGCCTGTGCTGATAAGCGATGCGGCGTTGAACAGGTTGACGGGGTCAGTACCTGCCGCTCCGGTATCCAGGCCAGCATCTGCGACGTCCGACTCTGGAACCGCCGTTTTTCCGGCATTGGGGTCCTTTGGCGCCGTGCAGTTGCGGTCGCCCTGGCACTCCTGCGTGCAGCGAATATCGCCCGTCGCGCAGTTGTTCTGGCACTGGTACACCTCATACTGGCACTGGTAGTGCATCACTGGGAACGTGTACACGTCGGGGTCCGGGTTCTTGCCATTGCCGCACGTGCAGTGCCACTGGAGGTCGTCAGCCTCGCACCCGTCGTTGATCGGCGCGCCCCACGTCAGATTGAGGCACACGTTCTGGCAAAAGTTTGTGTTGTCGTTACACCACGTGATTCGCACGTCAATGTCCACGTCGTTGGGGTTGAATCCCGACGAGCGCATCGTGCGGTGCCGCTTCTTCTTGTCGCCAGCGGGCGAGCCTCGCAGGACGCGGATGCCGCCAAGGTTGTTGGACGCTGCTACCGCGCCTTCCAATCGCTTCTTGTGCACATCTACGTGGCCTTGGCTGGCGCCGCTGCCGCCAGTAGCAGCAGAGGTGGCCGCTGCGATAATTCCGACCCAGATATACGACCTAGCCAGCATTTTTGCCCTCCCAAAAAATGTGTAATATAAAAATTATATGATGGATAATTGGAGATGAAATGGAAAGCGTACGCGGTATATAGCTAATAAAAAAACTACAAAGCAGTTAGGAAGTGCGTGTCCCATGTGGAAGGGAAGAGGAGAAAGGGGGGATGTGAAACGAGGCACACGGCACCTCTGGTCCGAGGGAGGGATGCCATGTTGTCCTCGTTTCAGATCCATCAACAATGCAACTAGAAAGCAAAATGGCAGTAGCGCAGGGGTGGGAGCGCCGCTGCTGCTAGGCGACTATGTGTGTGAATCGCATTGTTCTAGCATATCTATTTTTTATTTTTTCGAAGAAGTAGGAGACTTTTTCCAAATTCGGCTGATGGCTTGTACTTGTCATTGTTCAAGTTTATCAAAACATTTCCCAAGCCCCTTTGCCGCTCTCACACGAGCCATGATGCTTTCCACTCACCCAGCTTGGTGGTGGACATGTCTCACTCCGAAAAAAAAATGAAATCTATAGCGAGTTGAAATTGTACTAGTTAAACACGGAAAAGAAATGTGGGGAGGAGGAAAGAGGTGTAAAGGGCATATGTACTGGCATCGGTTTTCTAGTCGATCTTCTTGGGTGTCTTTAGCGTGATGTAAGGGACAAAGCCCGCATAATGGCGGATGGTAAACAAGTGGTCGTGGCCCAAGCGAGCCAGCTTTGTCAGGTGCACCCAAAGCAGCAAATACGTGCTGCCGTACGCCGTAAAGACGTGCCACCATCCATGTAGCTGCAGAATGGCGTCCAGGGGCATGCCGACGTGCGAGCGGTACGTGCGCAAGCGGTGGCAAAATATGTTGTCTAAGTTCCACACGAGGAACCCGCCAGCCATGCCCAAAAAGCCCTGAAACAACAGCCGCTGGAACATGCGGCGCGTGCGGTTGCTGAGCGTCATTTCACACTGCCGGCGGTGCCCAAACGCAACGGAGGCGCACAGCGTGATGGCAAACGCCGCCTGGTGAAAGATCGGCGACTGCACCCAGAGTATATACGTGACCGTGATAACTGTTTGGAACGCAGCCAGCGCGACGGGCAGCTTCCACCCAAAGTTGATCTTCCTGTCAGCCTCCACCAGCGAGTAGAAGCCCAGCGCGCACAGGTACAACATGGGAAGCTCGTCCAGTAGCTGCGTCGTGTACTTTAGCGTTGCGTGGAAGCATGCCGACCCACAGCCAACAAACAAGAGCCCTATGTAGCACGCGACCACGCGCTTGCCCTGCTGGTGCTTTACCGCGTTAAATATGCCAAATGCCGCCATGACAACAAACATGCCGTTTGTCACACAGTTCCAAAACTCGGCAATATAGTCGCTGACCACATAGTTCTCCTACAAAGCACAAAGTCGAGCTTCAATAGAGGAAATTAGGCATGCATGTATCCGTGCCTCCCAGGCCTGCATGATAATTGGGGCAGACAACCAAGCCTCGACTTACTTCGCACCAGTCAAGCGTCGACGTCCTGCAAGATATTGCAAAGAAAGAGATAGAGAGCAACATGTCTAATTTAGTAGTCGGATCCAGTAGTGTCATGAAGAAGCAGTAGGCAGCCTCCACAGATCTCTCTGGGCTTTGGTGCCAGCTGGAGAGCTTACCGTTCTCCCCAAAAGTACGTCGTTGCGTTCCGAGCCGTGTCTAAAATAATCATGCCCATGGCGACGTTCGTTTGGAGCCAGCTCCAAGGCTTTGCGGCGCTGCTGCTTGGGACGCCCGGTAGGCAAGAAAGGAAGGGAATGCGCTCTCGTCTTTGTCCCCGTCTTTGGACTACTGTCGAAGCGGGCTCGGCTGAGAGAAAGAGATGAGTGAGCGCAGGAGAGAGCGAGTGATAGAGAAAGGAGAATACAGAGCGAAAAGCAACAATAGCAAAGACAAGAACCAAGAAAGAAAGCCCGCATGAAGAAATGAGGTATGCGGGGGCTTGGCGTGGCTAGATTGACGCTGCCTAGATTGAGATTGGGGAGAGTGCCGAGGGCTGCGGGGCGGCCGCTCGTTCCGCCGCTCAACAAAAGGGCCGTGGTTCTCGGAGGGCCTGGCCCGGGCAAGCAGGCACAATCTGCTTCTGCTGATCGCGCCGGGCCGACCGACCGACTCGCGTCGCTTTAATTTGCTGCCTGTGCCATTCAGCTTAGCCGCACGCGGAGGACACCCAATCCCCGCAAGTCTCTGTGCGCTTGCTTCCGGGGGAGAGGGGTGGCTTGCTCGCGCCGTTGGGGGCTTCTAGACTCTCTTCCCTCTCCTCCAGTCGCTGCGCAAGGTCGCACCAGCAACAGTCTCCTTGCGAACCGCTTGTGGCAAGGAGCCAATGCTACTTTCTGCATGTGACGACAAACAATTCTAAGCTTGATCCGGACAAACACGCCTCCCTCCTTGGCTTGGCGGCGACTGAGCGAAGCATGCAGGCAGTGGTCGGATAACAAGGCATCATCTTCCTCCTCTGCTCCTCATTTCCAACAACTACTATTACTCGGTCATTTCTGCTCCCTTCTTCGGCATCGCCATTGTCATCGCCTTTTGACTATCTCTCCTCGCTCACACACTCGCACACACTCACTACTTGCTTGCTATGGAGCTAGGCGGCAAGCTACCCGTCATCACAGCGGACTACTGGGGCCATGCGTAGGTAGCTCAACTTGTATTCCGCCATATTCTCTCTTGGCAAATCCGCATCGTCGCTAAACAACGCCAATGACTCTGTCCGATGCAACAAGGGTCCTGCTCATTCTTGTTTTTCCTTTTCTTTTTTTCCGTCTACTGTAGGACATCAACCATCGACTGGTGCGAGGTAAGCTTGCTGCGCTTGTGACGTGTGAGCCAATCCAATGTTGCTTTTGCGCTGGAGCATCCTCCCCTCCAGGTTATTTATAGCGCGGCTGGGCCATTGTACATACATGTACATATCGCATCGCTCTAATACATGGATTTCCATGCTGCCTTGACCACCAGCCAGCCAAGCCACGCACCCCGCTAAGATCCACATTTGCTCTGGCATGTAGGAAAACTATGTCGTTTGCAAGTACATTGCCGAGTTTTGGAACACGGTGACCAATTTGGCGTTTTTCTCACTGGCCATCTTCGGCATGTGGAAAGTTCGGTCCACGCGCCAAGAGAGTCGCTTTCTCTTGTGCTACATGGGAATGCTGATCGTCGGCCTTGGCTCGTAAGTACAAGTTGCCACGGGTTTTAAATTTAATCCCCATCCATGTGTATGTGCGTTCATGTGCCCTAGCTTTGTTTCGCATTGCCGAATACCGTCCCTCACGCCTACTGACACTTTTGAGCATACAATTGCGTCCATAAATGTAGCTGGTTCTTCCACATGACCTTGCAATATCAGTGGCAGCTAGCGGACGAGCTTCCCAGTAAGTACATTGTCCCAAATTGCCGCCTGTATAGACAGCGTACTATGCACGAAGCTAATTCTCTGCGCAATAATCACAATCACATATAGTGGTCTACTGTACATGCGTCTGCATATACTGCGTGCTCCGGGCAGACGTCAAGGCCGGGACCGACGTCTTTGTGTCACTAGCGCTATTCGCATACTCCGCCATAGTCACTCTGGTATACTTGCAAATCCGCAAGCCTGTCTTCCATCAAGTTGCCTATGGAATCGAGATCTTTGTCGTGCTCATCCGCAGCACCATGCACCAGTTGGAGATCCGCAAGACAAATTTGCGCGCCTACGCCGAAATGCAGCAGCTGTTTGGTTTGGGCGTCGCTGCCTTTGGCGTGTCGTTTGCGCTGTGGAACGTCGACAACATATTTTGCAATAATCTGCGCGCCATTCGTAACGCCCTGCCCATGGTTCTGGCCCCGTTCTTCCAGCTTCACGCATATTGGCACATTGGCACGGCGATCGGATGCTACGCCAGCATCGTTTACCAGCAGTACCTGCGCCTGGTGATGCTGGGAACCATGAGCGAGTACCGCCTACGCAAGGCCGCATTCATTGTCCCGTACATTGACCGAGTCAGGAAGGCCGACTAGGCCACGCTTGTTGATACAAGTTATTATACATTATTCAGTCTGAGAAGGAGAAAAATAAAAGGCAAAAGGAAATAATAGAAGTGTAGGAAGGAGGGCAGCGACGCAAAATAAAAGCACGTAGCACGGGGTAGAAAGGGAGGAGCATGTAAGGGCGTAATTGGATGCGTGCAAGTGCAAGTTGTGTAGCAGCAGAGAAAAATGTGCCGCCACCACAATGTAAAAAAGTGCCCCCCTCTTATTGGCCCATGATAATAGGATAGCGCCACCAGCACTCGCTCGTCGCTCTAGGCTGCCTTGACGCCCATCATATCCACGAGAACCTGAGCAGCCTACAGAGACAAAGAAAAGGGTCATTTGCGTAGTCAGTAAACAGGATTTTTAAGCAGACGGAATTATTAAAGAAGGCGAATCCCACTCACACACTCGGAAACGCTCAGGCACACGCGCGGGAAAAAAAGGTAAATGAATGCTGATCGACAATCAATCAAAATCCTTAGTGCAAAAGAAAAAAGTGCACTTGGAGGGGCTCACGTAGCAATTGTTTGCAGCGCAGTAAAAAAAGAAGAAAGGACAAAGGGGGTATTAGAGCCACCACAAGCGCCGTCTACTCCAAGCGGTGGCTCTCTCATGGGAAACCCACACACACTACTCCCCCATCTCTCTCCCCACATTCAATAATTGTGTGCCAGCTGGAAAGGAAAAAAAAAAGCAGATGCTTAAAGCAGGGCTTACCTCCATCATTTGCACTTGCTGGTGTTTTGTCAAGTTGTATTTGAGGCAGGTTTCCCAGGCGTCGTGGTGCTCCCACAGGTGCTTGTGCAGACAGCTTCGATGCTTGTACCGCTTGCCGCACACGCCGCACACACAGGACATGCGGCCCGGACTGGAGCTGGACCGAGCTCCGGGGCTGACCGAGCCCAGCTCTGGCGAGCCACTCGAGTACCGCCCCATGCTGCCGCGCCGCGTGTGTAAGGGTCCGCGGGGAGTTGAATGGTTAACTACAACATCCATGGCCACGTACATGATAGCAGTTGCGTTCAATAAAATAAAAATAAAATCAAATGAGGAATGCGTGGCAAGGCTCGTCAAGCAAGCAAAAAAAAAAATGAAAAGAAAAAACGGGGATATATACAAGGCAGCAGCAAAGAGAGCAAGCGAGCAAGCAAGCGGGGAGGAAGAAGGGCAGCGAGCGGGGGAGAATTATTATGCGCAAATGCGTTGGCCATGCATGGTTAGCATACAGGGGGCCGCCAACCACAGCTCAGCAAGTGCGTTCAAAAAAAAAAAAAAAAAAAGTGATGCCCGTATAAAGTTCAAAACGCTCAGCAAGGGCCAGCTGCAGGCTTAGGAGAGAGTGAATCCTCTCCCCTGTCTGCTTCTTTGCTCTTGCAGCAGTGCAGCCGGGCCTTATCGCAACATCAGAGCAAAAGAGGTGACGTCTACACCTCAGAGCTCAAAGAACTCGCATAAACACGCTTGAGCCCGTCGCCATCCCGCGCTTAATGCTCTTGTGTAAACAAAAAGTCCTCATACCCTCCAGCATAACGACCAAGCCAGCCGATGGGCCGGAGCGCCTGTGGCTGGGTACACTAGTGCTGCTCTCTTTGCACTACATCTGCAATCTGGAATTCAGCATGCCTAAACAAAGTACCAAGGGGCCTGTGCACTCTGAAAGCAAAGGGCGAGAAAGGAAGAAAGTGGAAGCAACAGCACTTACACTTTGGTACCGAGACAGACTGCATATCGGCCACGGGGGAGGGGGAAAGGAGGGTAGGCACACGCAAATGCAAAACAGAGAGCTCTAGGATAGACGGAAACGAGTGTGTAGAATAGACCAAAACATTAATGACATGGAGACAGAAGAGGCGTGCCTTTCTCTTGTCGAAAATAATAAAATTTCCTGGTCAGGTGGGCGATTCAAGCTGCCGCTTGAGCCGCCCGCTGCCCGAGCGAGCCAGGCTTAATTTCCTACTCACGATCAAGCCTTTTTTCAAAACACGGCTAAAAATGCTGCGGCTGAGGACACTCGCTTGCTCCTCACTTGTTTTTAATTTTTAATTTGTTTTTAGATTTTTTTTTTTTACTCTAGGGCAGCCAAATGTACACGCAGCAGGTCAGCCTGTGCAAGCAAATCGTGCGCGAGCACTACGGGCCAATTGTGGAGGTACGTTACGCGATTCAAATCCCGCGCAAGGCGGCGCTCGGCCCAATTTCCCAACTAACAGCTCTCCTGTTGCAAACATAAACTTGTCTTTGCCTATAGACCGTGGTCGCCGTGCTCGTCCGCGAGGGCCGTTTGCCGCTACATCTAATTGCCCGCCGAACACAACTGACTCTGCGCAATGTGCGCCAGGCCCTTGTTGTGCTTATTCAACACAGCATAGTTTCGCACGCCATGTCGAAGGAAGGCCCGCGCATGTTGACCTACTACTCGGCCAGCCTGAAGAACATTCTCCGGTTGCAACGAGCCGGCCTTTACTTGGCTCTAGTTGAGGAGCGCACGGGCAGCGAGGGTCTAGCCATATTCCGTGCAATCATGGCCAACGGCTTCATGACTATTGGCGGCGTGCGCCAAGCTCTCGGTGTGTCCGAAATGGACAACGCGACCAGGCTAAAGTTCAACTCGGCTGTGGCCAAGCTCGTTCGCGATCGCTATATCATCGCTGTTAACACCGTGGACACCACGACAAAGGTCGACCGCATTATGCAAGCTGAGGTTGTAGAGGTCGAGAAGATGGCCATTCCGCCGACGGCAAAGGAGCTCTTGAATATCCGGCGCAAAATACTTGATCGGGAAGAGGAGGAGTACCAGAGCTCCAACGTGGTCGGCATTAAGCGCCGCGCCTCTGTGGATATCGACGCTGACCACTCGTCCAAACTACACATGGGCGCTGACGGCCATGGCATGGCATATGGCAACGGCATCTTTGGCGGCGACCAGAACGGCCTCGCGCACCAGAGTTTCGGCCAGCAGCAGCAGCAGCAGCAGCAATTGGATTCAGTTGACGATGAGCAGTACTTCCGAGCCTACTACGACCGACTGGACGTGTTCTTGCGCAACCAGCAGATAGTCAACTACTTTAGTGACAAGTATAACGCAGGCGCCGGCGCTCTGCTAAAGTCTATTTTGCGCATCACCGAGCAGCACACTCGCACTTGTCGCATCAAGATGTCGGAGACCGTGTCCGCTACGCAGATATTCCAGCACATATCCCCCGACGCCCCGCTGGCCAACGCCATCGACACATCCAACGACTTATTCTACCAGAAGCTGGACTCCAACGGCAACCCCATCAGCGACGAGGCTAATGGCAGTGAGCTCAGTCGCGAAAAGCGAAGCGTGATCATCTTTGCTTTGCTCGAGGTAATCCAGGCCGACTCGTCGGGAATCATAGTCAAGGTCGACGAGCGCGGCACTGGCCAGTACCGCGTCAACTTTGACCGCGCAGCAACTACCTTGCGCGACCAGTGCATAGACACTCTGGTGCACGAAAAGTTTGGCTCGGTGCACGCCCGCGTTGTGCGCGTCTTGCGCGACAAGCAAAAGCTCGACGAAAAGGTCGTTGCACAGGCTACCATGCTCCCCATTGCCCTATGCCGCGAGCGCTTGCACGACCTGGCGCTAGCCGGCATGATCGACACCATTGAGATCCCGCGCTCGGCCGACCGCAATCCCTCGCGCATGTTTTATCTCTGGTACGTCAACGCCGACAAGCAAATGCGCTCAGCCATGCGCTTTGTCTACCAGGGCATGTCCAACACCATCAAAAGGGCGACCAAAGAGGTTGCAGCGCGCGCTCTGCTTATCGCCAAAACCAAGCGCGAGGATGTCATTGCCGACCAGAACTTGCTGACTGACGGCGAGCGCAAGGAGTTGCAGAACTTGGCCCGGGTCAAGCAAAGGCTCGCCATCGCCAGCGTGCGCCTGGATAGCATGCTTTTGCTCGTCTACGACATCAACCCTCTGTCCGCCGACCTACAGCTGCTTCAGTGACCATGAAGTGCTTATATTGATATAGTAGACGTGAATGAATGCCATCTATAATTTAAGAAATAGGCGGCTAAAGCTCCCAACATCTCCCTCTCTCTCTTTATCTCTCTTTATCTCTCTTCAGTTCTATGAGCTGTGATCTCCCTCTGCCGCAGACGCGGGCGATGAGTGCCTGGTGTCAGGAGAGGATGATTCAGAGTCGCCACTGGGTCTTACGATAGGAATGGCCTTGCTGCCAGGCCTTTCGATCCTAAATGCCGGAGCCGACGAGGGCGACGACGATTCCAAGGCAGTAGGAGAAGAGGCAGCAGCCGCCGGCGCGCTGTCTTCGGCGGTTGAGGACAGTCGGCGCTGCCGGTTCTGCTGCAAGACCTTGAGTTGCATCTGCCGCTGCACCTGGCGCTCCTCCTGCTGATGCATTTGCTGGCGCGCAGAAAAGTTTTGTGTCATCTCGGGCCCATGCGGCTGACGGGACGGCACGACGACAGAGTCCTGGTACAGCCGGCTCGGATAGCCGACGTAGTTCCCGCTGACACGACCAGAGTTGTCGCTAGAGCGCGGGAACGGCTGAGGCGTTTGTTGCTGGTGCTGCTGGCCGTTAAAGTTGGCGCTGCCCTGTGGGTAGTTGGTTGTGTAGCTGCGCACCCGAGTAGGGTCCTGGGCAAATCCATGCGGAGCCTGCTGCTGCTGCTGTTGTTGGTAGGTGTTCATGCGCTGCGGTGGCGGCGATGCCAAGCCGCTCATAGACATGGTATCTGGATACAGCATCGAGACGGGACGAGAGCGCCCACCGCTCACGTAGCGAGGAGTCTGCTGCGAGGTATTACCTGCCAGGGTTGCTGGATTAGGACTGGCCACAGAGCGGCGCCTGACCTCGGTACTCTCTAGCAGGATGTCGAGGCCCTTGTATACGCGAATATAGCGGCCCTGAGCGTCGCCTTTGGTCTCGTGGTTCATGCCAAAGCGCTCAGCTATTAGCATCAGCGACTGGCGCTGCTTGATATTTAGCGTGCTGGGGAACTCTAGCTCACCCATGCTCTTGTCGTGCCTGAACTGGCTGACCAGGTCGTAGAGCAGACGCGTGTCCTTGTCGTCCAGGTCGATCATAGTGCTGGGATCTTCCGAGATAGAGTGATGCTGCTGCTGCTGCTGCTGCTTTTGCGCATGGCTCTGGGTTTGGGGTTGGGTTTGATCGGGGACAGGCATGGCGCTGGAAAAGACCATCATGGACCGCGGGCGCTCAGTACCAGTACCGCTCTGGTTGCGGCGCTGACGCGGAATTGGCTGATCAAACTGCTGCTGCTGCTGCTGCTGCTGATATCCGCCATTGGCGAGGGGCGACGAGTAGCTGATATCGGTGTGGACGTCGCTCACAGACTGCAAGCCGCCGGCAGCACCGGCCGAGGAGGTCATCATGGCGATTGTATTGGGGTGCGGTGGCGGAGCAGTCCCAGGAAGCGCTTTCTTGTACTCGACTTTGAGTGGGCGCCCCAACAACGAAATCCCATTGAGGCCAACAATTACCCGAGCAGCCTCCTCGGGTGCGCGAAAGTTGCCAAACGCCAGGCCACGGAATACGCCGCCGTCAAAGTGGTAGTTGAATGCATATGGCAAGGGAAGCCCCAGATCGGCCATGGTTTGCAACAGCTCCTCGCGCTTAATTATAAAGTTGATGTTCTTCACCACGATGGCGTTTGGAATGGCATCATCGGGCATGTTGGCCATCAGCGCGTACTCGGCTCCAGTAAGTCTCGTCATTGGCATCTGCAGGGGCGTCGCTGGCACGATGTTTTGTGGGTACATCGCCGCCTGGAGCTGATCCTATATGAAACAAGCGGACGCAAGGCTGGCGCAGCTGGGTTAGAATGCCTGTAAAGGAGAGAGAGAAAAGGAAGGAAGGAAGGAAGCAAGGCAAACAGAGTGCATGGGAGCGCTCGCAGGGAAGGGATGGACAAGATTTGCCCCCGAGGACCCCGAACATCCCTCCTCTGATCCAAAAGCAACACGTTTAGGTAGGGGCGCCAGAAGGAAACATCAACAAACCACCAGCTCTCGAGCACAATCGCAGCCTTCGCAAACACGCCTGGCCTCAGCTGCCATGGGCGGCGAGTGGCTTGAGTCCGGATCTGTAAAAGGATATTGGGTGGCAGTGCTGGACAAAAAACGAGGGAGGCTACAAAAACAAAAGCGAGAGAGGACGGCCACAACTTACCGGAACCATGATACTGTTGCGCTGGCGGCCGCTCGCCACCCGCCCGCCGCCCTGAGGGTCGCGGGCGCCGCCAACGCCCATGGAGGCATTGTAGCCGGGCGGCGCGCCGTACATGCTCTGCACAGTGCGGCGAGAACGGGCCTTTGAAGCAGCATCGCCGTCGGGGCCAGCTGCATCCGGGGAAGGCTGGGAAGCAGCAGGCGCCGCGCCAGCAGAGTCCGACATGTCCTTTGACGCATGCGCCAGAGTGTCGTGGCCTTGGGCCGGCGAGGCAACAGCCGAGGCAGTTGATGTCGATGTCGAAGATGTTGGCGACGAGGTGCTGGGCGCAGCAGGCTCACCGATGTGGGCGCGCTCCAGCTTTCGCAGCGTCTCTTCGATGGCCTTGGACATTATTCTACAAGCGTGGAAGCGAAGGAGGGGAATATTTCGGCAGTCAGTAAGCACCAGCCCTGTCGCACAAAGGAGAGCAAGGAATTCAAAGTCTCCGGACGCTAGCAAATTCCAGCGAGATGGGTCTTACTGCGAGCGACCAGCTCCAGGGTGCCTGAGAAGTAGGACCAGGCGATACGCACCGTTGTTTCGTTAGCCGAGTGTGTTGTGGAGAGAGCAAGAGCGAGCAGAAGAGTTGTCTTTATTGTGAAGCCAGGAAAATAAAGAGAGAAAGAAAGAGAGCGAGATGCAAAGCAAATGAAAAAAGACAGCGTGTTGTTGAATGCAGCCCATCTGCGCGGCGGGCTGCCCAGCCACTTCCGACAGACATGTGACCTGCGTAGGGCTTTGAGCGAGCGAGCGAGCGAGCGAGCGCAGTGGGCAGCAGTCAAGTCATCAAAGCCGTCCCTCTCCTTTCCGAGCCCAAATCGCATCCCGTATAAATTTCGCCTCCTGGTCTATGGCCACTGATTCCGCCTCCCGTCGACGCACTCTCTTGATCAAAGGCACACAGCTCACAGCGCATTGCTAACTTGCACCAATGGCAACTCGCAGTCGCACGTTCCTATTTGTACAGTACCGAAACTCGTTTGGCCACGCGCAGCGCCGGAAACGCAGCAGGCTTGCCGCCAGCGCGACGCACGGCCAGGTCACGGAAGAAGAGGGGCTAATTGAGCGGACAAATGACGATGGCGAAATGGTGATCGAGCTAGCGCATTTGCCGCCGCGCTGGGTGGACCTGGTGGAGGACGTGGGCGAGCAGATGGACGACATTACGCGCAAGATCAAGCGGCTGGAAGCGCTGCACAAGAAGCACTTGCTGCCTGGGTTTGAGGACCGGTCTGCAGAGGAGCGCGAGATAAACATGCTCACACAAGAGATCACAGCCCAGTTCCGGTCGTGTGGAGGCCTGGTGCGAGGCGTCGGGCAGCACCAATCCCACGGCCAGGAGCAAGTGGTTGGAGGCAACATTCAGTCGTCAATGGCGCTGAAGCTCCAGGAGCAGTCGGCGGCGTTCCGCCAGTCGCAGTCGGCGTATCTGCAAAAGATGTCGCTGCGCAAGAACGCAAACTCGGACGTGTTTGCGCTGGACGCCGAGCACGAGCGCGCAGTATCGCGACGCTTTGACATGACGCTGACGGACGAGCAGCTGCAGGTCATGGAGTCAAGCGAGGCCGTCATTGCTGAGCGAGAAGGCGAGCTGGCCAAAATCCACGAGTCGATTGTTGAGCTGGCTGCCGTGTTTGGGCAGATGCAGGAGATGGTCATTGACCAGGGAACCATGCTCGATCGCATAGACTACAACATCGAGAACACCGTGGTCAACGTCGCAGCTGCTGCCGAGGAGCTGGTAACAGCCGACCGCCACCACAAGGGCTCCGTCGCCAACAAGTGCATTGTGCTCCTGGGCATCATCGTCATCGTGCTGGTAGTGATCCTGCTGGTAAAATGGCTCTAGCCTTTCAAAGCTCGCATATGTAAAAATAGCCAAGCATGCCCCTACTCCGCTAGCCGTCCTTCTCTTTCTCGCAGTTTTCGCTATACACGTTTTGCACTATGCCACTTGACGAGGAGTTTTCGTTCGCAGACCACTCGCACCGCCGCTTCAACCCGCTGGCAGGCTCGTGGGTGCTGTGCTCGCCACACCGCGCCAAGCGCCCCTGGCTCGGCCAGGTCGAGGATGCCGCCGGCGAGCAGCGCCCAGCATACGACCCCGAGTGCTTTCTGTGTCCAGGCAACAGGCGCGCGTCTGGGGCGCAGAACGACTGCTACACGTCGACATACGTGTTTACCAACGACTACGCCGCCGTGCACGCCGAGCAGCCGGACTGCTCGGCAGAGTCACTGGCATTGGTGGCTGGCGAGCACTCCTCCAGCGATCTCTTCTGCGCAGAGTCAACTCGCGGCCAGTGCAGCGTCGTCTGCTTCTCTCCGCGCCACGACCTCACGCTTCCCGAGCTGGGCTTGGGCGAGATGTGCCAGGTCATCCACACGTGGCAGGACATATACGCCAGGCTTTCGGCCGATCCCAGCATCGCCTATGTCCAGCTCTTTGAGAACAAGGGCGCCGCCATGGGCTGCTCCAACCCGCACCCCCACGGCCAAGTCTGGGCTCTGTCGGCAGTCCCCAGCGAGCCTGCCAAGGAGATCGAGTCGCTGAGGGCATATCGCCAGAGCCACGCCTCCTCAGACTCCGAAGCATGCCTGCTGTGCGCCTACGTCCGCGCTGAAGAGGCCAACGCCGCTGCTAGCGAGCGGTCCAACCGCGTTGTCATGCAGAACGAGTCATTTGTGGCCCTCGTGCCCTTCTGGGCGACCTGGCCCTTTGAGACCATGATCGTTGCCAGGCACCACATAGCGAGCATCGCAAACCTGCTCGAGCCACAAGTAGCCCACCTCGCCGAGATAATGCTGGGACTCACTTGCCGCTACGACAACCTGTTCCAGTGCAGCTTCCCGTACTCCATGGGCCTGCATCAGGCGCCCACTGCCACTCACCCCGACGCTGCCTGCTGTCACCTCCACATGCACTTTTACCCGCCGCTCTTGCGCAGCGCTACGGTCCGCAAGTTCCTGGTTGGCTTTGAGATGATGGCCGAGCCTCAGCGCGACATAACTGCCGAGCAAGCCGCATCTCGCTTGCGCGCCCAGAGCCCAATACACTACAAGGCGGCGATAGACGAAAATTTTTGCTAAAAAAAGTACACAGCAGTACAATAAAGGGAAGTAAAAATAGAGTTGGTAATATCCAAAGCGGTTGGCGCTTATTTTTTAATTTGTATGGTTGCTTGTCTGCCACCAGCGATGGCGAGCTCTCTAGTGCGCTCCGTAGTACGCCGATGCCTGGAGCTTGGCTCCTGAAGATCCTGACGCCGCCGAGCTAGGCGCCGACGACACTGCGATAGGGGTCGCTCCAGCCGAGCCCATCGCGGGAAGCTCATACACGCCATGGGCGCCCGAGGCCATGCCGGGGTGAGCTGGCGCCATCATAGGAGCGTGGTACATGTGCGTCGCCGCGCTTATTCCGTCCACGGAGGCCATCTTATAATAGTATACAGGTTGCTGCTGCTGCTGCTGCTGCTGCTGCTGCTGCTGCTGCTGGAAGATCCCGTTGGCATTGGGATGGCTGATGGAGTCGAAGGACGCCGCGCCTCGGCCGCTGCTGGGAGGCATAAACATGCGCGACTGGCTCAGAGCCGGCTTGCCGCCTGCCGAGGGGCTCACTCCGCGGCTCAGGTTGGCTCCAATGGCGGATACCGACCCGTTGCCCGGCGCGGGCATCTGCGGATACAGCGACATTGACGACAGCGCCGTGGTTGAGTGCGACCCGTGCGACGGCCCCAGCGTCGGCGAGGCGTGGCGGCTGCCCGCAGCGCTGGGCACGGCCGACACAAAGCCGTCGCGCTGCAGCTTGATGTAGATGCGCTTCCCGTACGGCGTGTGGCGGATGAGAGGCAGCAGTGGGATGATTGCCTCGATAATGTCCAAGCGCTGGTATTGGTCGGCAAAGTCGAGCGCCGTCTGGACAACATAGTTGCCGTACGAGTCGCGCATCAGCATGTCGAGCTTCTCGCGCTGCAGCAAGGGCGCCACCAGCATCTTGCGCGTGGCAGGGCTGGCAATGCGGATGCACTTTTCCATCACGTTGGACGAGAACTTTTGCACCGACAGGCCGCAGATGTGGCCTACAAACTTTCTGATCAGGGGCTCGGAGAACGCTGCTACGTTCAGATCCAGCACGTACTGCACGACGTAGTTGCCAAACGGGTCTTGCACCAGCTGCAGCGCCTGCGAGATGATCACGTCCACGAGCTGGTTCTTCTGCTTCTCGGCAGCAAAGTCGATGCAGCGCTGGAAGACGCAGCATCCGTGGCGGTGCGTGGCCACGTCGCAGCAGCTGCCAGCGACAGAGTCGTAGATGAACTGGTTGTTCTTGCTGGACAGCCGGCTGAGGCACTTTTGGATGACGTGGTTGCCGTTCAGGTCGCGAATTAGCAGCACCACGCCCCCGCCAAGTGCGCCAATGATCAGGTCGATCTGCTCCTGAGTCGACAGCAGCTCGATTATCTTTTGCACCGCCCGCGTTCCGTGCATGTTCAGCGATATGTTGACCAGGTCAGGCGCTACACCGGCAATGATCTGCGTGCGCTGTGTCTCGTTGCAGTGCTCCAAGAGCTTTTGGCAAAGATAGTTGCCAAACGGATCGGTCATCAGAACCGACGAGTGCGGCAGCACCTCCACGAAAATCAGTTCAATCTGATCCTCTTGTCCATCCTCGAGCTTCTTCTGCAGGAACCGGCATCCGTACTGGTCCTTGCACACGTCGAATATCGTGCCCTTTAGCTCTTCCAGAGTGGCATTGGTGAACCGGTTGACTTCGGTCTCTCCGCGGCGGCTAGTTTTGCCATTGGCGCTCTTTTGCTGCCCATGCGCGCCTTGGGCCTGCGACGGCATTGGTGCTGACTGAAGAGCGGGTGGCGGAGGCATAGAAGATAGCGATTGCTGCTGGGCATGCCGCTGAGACTGAAGCGCTTGCTGCTGCTGAGCAGACGGCGGCTGGCCATGCATGTGGAGGTGCGAGACCCCATGGTGAGGGTGCTGCAGTGGAGCGGAGGGGACGCTAGGCGGCGCGGTCTGGTGGCCCATTCCATACATCCCAACGACTGCCGACCCAAAGGAGCCCTGCATGCCATAGTTGCTAATCATCGGCGTGGACGTGCCCGAGGCCGAGCCGGATCCGACAAACGACTGCGTGCGGCCAACCAGCATACCCGAGGCACTAGTGGTATACGGGTAGTTGCCAGCGCCACCCAAGAGACGGCCGCCACTCATATCGAAAGCCATATCGTTAGCAGCGGCAGTCGGATAACCTTGGTACTGGGGGTTGTACATCAGTCCTGGTGAGTCGAATCGAGGAAGCGTGTTCTGGTCGGCAGTGGCGAACCCAGCGCTAGGCGGACCGCCACGCGCATAGTTAGGCATCTGGGGCGCCTCGTCGCCTGCTTGCAAACCTTGGTACTGCTTGGCGTTGAGCACCGGCGTGCTGGCATTGCGAATAAGCCCAATGTTCCGGTTTGGGTCGTAAAGACGCAGATCGTGTGCTGCGTCGGCATGCTGCACGTCGCCGTTCATTGGTCGCAGCTGCGCCTGGCCGCTGGCCGCGCCAGATACCACAGAGGTATTTGGCGCGGCACAAGGCAGCCTGGAATCGCGCTGATACCCCCCAACATAGCTAGCTTGTCCGTGCACAAGCGCGTTAGAAGCGCCAGCTCCGGCTTGTCCGCCATCGGAGTAGAGCCCTGCCGGTGCAAGATCCGCGGTACTGCCAATAGCCGAGAGGCGCGTGCTGCTGTTCTTGCCCATACCGTCCTCGTCGAGCAAGCCGTGAGGCAGCTTGGGGCTGGTGCCTAGAGCAGCGGCGGCAGAGACGGCGGTGTCGCTGCGGAAGGCGCCAGAACCATTGCGCGCAGCTGCCGAGTGTCCATCAAGCGCCGGCAAATGACTGGGTATGCCGTTGTCGTTGATCGAGAATCCCTCGAGCTCCTGCCACAAGTTCTGGTACTCGAGCGAATTGCGGCGCGAGACCGGGAGCGACTTTACATAGAAATCGTTAAATCCGCCTTGGGCCAAGGTGCTTGGCGAGGCCTGCTGCGACTTCATAGTGTCTAGCATCCCGGAGCTCATGTCAACAATGCCTTGGCCTGTGCTTGCATCCTTGTCTCCCGCCCGAGCTATTCCCGAAGCGTGTAGCGCGGGGTCTCCGAGGACGCTGTTGAACCGCGACTGCGACAGCCGGTGCGAGGGCGCTTTTATCTGCGCAGAGGGCGGGGCCTGCTGCCCAACTCGGCTGCCTGTCGACGGCAAGTGAGACTGCCCTGCGCTGTACGCGGAGTCGTTGAACAGACTGTGAGGCGAGCCCATGATCGATCCAAGAGGATGTACGCTGATTGGAGATGTAGTCGACGAGAGCGAGGGCCCGTTGGCCGTGCCGACGATGCGCCCAAGTCGCGACGTATGCGCGCCAGACACGTGGTCGCTGAAGGGCTCGCCGCCAATCTCAAATATAGAAGAGGTGTGTCTCACCGCCTGGCTGCTTGTCTGCTTTGGTGCTGCAGGGTTGATGAAGGAGGCGGCCGTAGTAGCAGTAGTAGTAGCCAGCGAACTAGCGTGGGCTGCGGCTGCAAGTGCGGTGGTATCAGCTGGGGCAGTAGCGGCGGGCAAAGACAGGTTGACGCTTGAGACGTGACTTGAGTGAGCCTCCTGCGTGCTGTTGAATCTAGAGTCGACTGCGGCAGCTGGGCTGACAGCGTGAGCCTACTTTAACCAAGACAAAATAAATAAAAGTTGGTGAAGGAAAGGCCATGTGGCGGAGTTAGAGGCAAGGCGATCAGGCGATAATCCAATAGCAAGTCACGGCAAGACGTGGCGCGTACAAATCCGGCAGGAGAGGCAAGCTATTGAAGCTCTTCCGAGGGTGAGAAGGTTTGGCAATGGAAAGCCGTACGCTACACACACTCATCCGAAACAAAGCCAGCATTGGCAGCGTGGGGGTAGAGCACGGCTAGCGGCGTATATGATATATAAAGCGGGGGAGGGTGAAAGGAAAGCACACATATGCCCAGAGGCAGGGCCATATGTAGGGCGTGCACAGCAAGCAGGGGCAAACTGGATAGCACAGGCACCTCGTCAACGAGGAGCAGCAAGCTAGGCATAGTGATTTGCAGAGTACGGTACCTTTGCCTCAGCGCCTGACAAGGCAGCTCCACTTCCAAACGGGTCAAAGGGCTTCGTAGGACCCGACATCATCTGCTGTATCGGTTGAGGTGGCAGCAAGTGCGCGGCGGGCTGAGTACAC
Organism: Coemansia sp. RSA 1694; assembly: GCA_027578655.1. Taxonomy (NCBI): domain Eukaryota; kingdom Fungi; phylum Kickxellomycota; class Kickxellomycetes; order Kickxellales; family Kickxellaceae; genus Coemansia; species Coemansia sp. RSA 1694. Next base: position 63,598 of record JANBTL010000006.1, on the reverse strand, counting down.
AGGGGGTTCTCTGTTAACACCAATCGGACAAATTCAAATCAGAGACGGGCTTAGTCGGCAAGCAGCAACAGCCCATGCAAGGTTCTGACAGACCGATATTGCGTTGTTATGCGCGACTACGCGAGGGAGAGGAAAAAGAGAGATAGAAAATAGAAAAGGCCAAATAGCAAACAAGAAGTAGTCCCCAACACCAGCGAGGAGAAAAAAAATACAGCTGGCTTCGAGTCGGAGGACAACTACTACTAGCGAGTTCAGGCAGAAAGGGGTGATGGTTATAGCCACTCGCGCTGCACGTGCACAGTGGGGAGGCTAAGCTGGAGCGGCGCACGTACTGCTGACAGGGCTACCAGAGCCAAGCGCAGGCACCAAGGTAGAGTGAACCGCTTTGAGATTCAACGCTGAGAGCGCTGGGTTTATGCACAGCCCGTCTACGCAGAGAGGGACTTCAAGGCAGCTCAGTCGACAGCGCGGCGTCGGCGAAATGGGCAGCGATTACAGTAGGCTATGGCACAAGAGCAGAGGGCGGATTGGAAAACTACAATTATTTTTTAGGGCGACAAAGTGTTGGTTGGAAAGAAATGCCAGCTAGCGGCTAAAGCAGAAGGAAAAAGTTTTAGGCTGGTGCTTTGCACTAAGCCCGCTGCTGCTTTCCACAGCACGTAAAATTTTCGCTTCATCTAAACGCGTAGGGATTGATTTGGCGATTGGATGATCTATTGGATCACAGTCGGGCTACTAGGTGCGCTCGATCTCGCGCTGCTTGGCCTTGAGCTGCTCCTCGATCCGGCCCGTGTGCTTGTCAGTCGCGGTCTGGATGTCCCTCTCCCATGCCTTGACCTCGTCGGGGGTCATGCTGTTCTTCGAGTCGGCCTTGAGCCGCTTCATTGCGTCCTGGCGGTGCTTACGCACGTGCACGCGCGCACTCTCAGCCATAGCGCCCAGGCTCTTGAGCAGCTTCTCTCGCGACTCCTTGGTAGACTTTGGCACCGGCACAATGACAGCGTCCTTTTCAATGCAAGGGTTCAGGCCAAGGCCAGCGCTGCGGATCGCGGACTCTATCGGCCGCTGCGTGTCGGGGCTGTTGGGGATCACGATGAGGTGCTGAGCGTCCTTGACAGCGATCATAGCGAGATCTGGAAGCGACGCCGAACCGCCCTTGAGGACCACACGGACGCCATTCAGTATTGCCGGGCTGGCCCGCCCTGCGCGCACGGCCTGCAGCTCCTCTGCGAACCGCCCCACGCTGTGCTCCATCTGCTCGGCCATTTTGTCAACGTCGAGGGTCATCTCTACTGGACCGCTGTCCTCGTCGGCCTCAGCACCCTTCTTGGCGCCGCCCTTGCTCTTCTTTGCGCCCTTCTTGTTAGCTGCGTACTCTCGGTGCTGCTGAACCGAAACGCCAGCAGGAGCAGTCCGTGCTTGTAGCAGGCGCCCAACACATAGCGGTTCTCCAGCGATGGCTATGCGAAAGTAGCAGTTCGGACGACGCAGCAGCTGGCGAGCAATGGCTAAACACATGGTGAGTGAGGCGTTGTATTGGAGAGAGAGTAAATCGATATGTATTGCTCGAGTAAAAACCAAATAAATCTGGAAAAGAAACCAAAGGAAAAGAAAGAAAGAAACACCAACCCCGGCGCGGGGACCAATTAGCGGGTGTATGAGCCCAAGAGATTTCCAGCAAGAGCAGGCGCCGAGTTGCCAGTTGCCGCAAGGCGGGGACAACAAGCACTCTTGGCATCGCCGAGGACAGCAATCCAGACTGACTTTATCGCTGGAAGCCTCTTGGGCTCATACACCCGCTAATTGGTCCCCGCGCCGGGGTTGGTTTCTTTCTTTCTTTTCCTTTGGTTTCTTTCTTTCTTTATTTTTCTTTCAGAATTTATTTTGTAAATCATCTACTTTTTACATTAGCTATGGACAACAGCAACATTAACGCGTCGCAGCCAAATTCGCTTTTCAATTCATATGCTCCAGCCGAGCATCTAGGCAGGAAGCAGAAGGCTAGCAATTCGCAATCGCCAGGACTCGCGTACAGCACTAGCCAGGACAATTCGCGCCGCAACACGGGCTTTAGTACCGCATCGTCAACCAACACTAGTACTCAGTCTGTCGCTGGCTCCACACCACAGCTCCCGCAAAAGGACATTAGCCTCAGCCTGTTGCAAGCCTTGCTGAAGCCCCAGCCGCCACCCTCCCAGGCGTACTCGACTTCGCACACGCCCCTGCTGGAGTCTGAGGCCGGCAAATCGTTCAGCCACACGCCCGACTCGGCTCCCGACGTGCTTCCTCAGAGAGCATCGGTGCCTGCCAATGCAATGGAGCAGCTCAAGCGCATGGTAGCTGCTCAGCCAGCGCATCAAGAGCAGCGAGCGCAGCATCCGCCCAAAGTCAGCGACGCTATTACCCCTATGGCAGACGCCAGTGACGCTGTTGCCCCGGCCGCTGAAAGCGTGAGAGCATACAAACGGCGTCCGCAGCAGGGAAGGCCTCCTCATGTCGTTGTCGACGTCAGAAAGGTTAACTTGCGGGTCAAGCCAGAGTCGGTTTTGATTTCGCTCCTGCAGCAGCCTTCGCGCTTCAAGCCCGGGCGACTCATTTCCGTCAGCCGCGACTTTATCTGCTATGCCGTGCGCAGCAAGGAAGGTGGGCGCATCCGCGTCATTCACCAGTTCCACGGCCAGTCAGCCAAAATGTTGGGCCACACCGACTCGATTTTGGATATGGCCTTCCATCCGTGCTCGAAGGAACAAGACATGCCTCAGATCCTCGCTTCTCTAGGAAAGGACAACCGCCTGGTCGTCTGGCTGGTTGGCTCCGGCGCCACCGAGCCCAAGTCCGCCGAAGACGCAATTGCCTACGAGCCCTTTGTCAACGTCGACAGCGGCGAAGACACGCAGTTCATTTGCCTGGCCTGGCGCAGCCAGATTATCGAGGGCTTCATGGAGCTATGCGTGGGCACAGACATGGGCTTCATGGTTGTCAAGGCGCCTGCTCCGGCCCCACACGGCAAGCGCTCAGATCTGCCCAACGACGGACTCAATATTATGCCAGTGGCTACCGACGGCGCCGTCACGGCTATTGAGCGTGCCGGGCTTCGCTGGGTCATAGTCGCTACTGATGACCACGCGGTCCGAATCTACGAGCTCGATAGCCACTGGGAGACTTGCAGCCAGCCCTACAAGGTCGTGTGCGAGCTTCCGCAGTGCGAGTACCCTGTCGACACCCTGATCTACATTGCGCCAGCCGTTGCTGCCGATGGCGCGGGGCATCTGCTTGTCGGCCACCAGATGAACAGGCAGCTCCAGCTATGGTGGCTGGGCACCAACGCAGAGCAGGTAAAGCTGATTCAGACAGCCTCGTTTGTTGGAGTTCCAAACAAGTCGCTCCACCTGTTTGCCAAGCTGGCGTGGGCCGACCAGGGCCGCTGCCTGGTCGCCGCCGCCAACTACTTGCCTACGGCGATACTCGTTATGCCCTCTAGCGGACATGGCAAAGAGATGGCACTAAGCTTTCCTGTTGGATACTCGCTTGGAGAGGAGCAGCCAACCCTGAGTGTGGTGGCTGCAGTGGAAGCTCAAGCTAGTAGCGAGACCGCAACTGCTGGACTCAGCGTCTATGGCGTGCACACGCGGCTTGTGCAGCAGCTGCAAATTGACGACTTTAAGCCCGTTGAGCACGATGCGGCGCTCCCAGATCCAGCTACTCTATACAGTGCTGCTTCTGCGGTTGTGGCGCCCCCCTCCTCCGTAGCTGCCACTGGCCACGTCCGTACTATTTCCAATGCTGCGCCGGTTGAGGAGAGCCCTGTGCTTGCCGAGGACACGCCAGTTATGCCGCCATCCGACGCGCAGCGCCAGCCACCTCGGCAAGCGCCAAAGGCAGCAGCACCGGCACCGGCAGTGGCAGGCGTCGTTGCTGCTACTAGTGCCTCGCCAGCGCCGCTTGGCCTTGGTGTGGGCCTTAACGAGGCCATCGCGGCAGCAGTCGCAGAGCAGCTACAGCTGCAGATGCCTGCTATTGCCGCTGGCCTACAGCCCGAACGCACTCAGACGAAGGCGATTCTGGATCCCGAGGCAGAGGCAAGGCTTGTCGACCGCATAAGCTCTGAAGTGGAGCGGCGTGTGACGCTGAGCGTGGCGGCAGCCATGGAGCAGACGCTGATTCCGGCGTATAGCCGTGCCACAGCGGCGATGTTTGAGCAAATGCAGGCGACGTTCGAGAATGGCTTGCACGAGTGGTGGATGCGTGCTGCCCAGATGATGCCGCCGCCGCCGCCGCCGCCGATCGCCACTCCTCTGTCGCACATGGTGATGATGCCGCCGCTGCAGCCTCAGAACCAGGCTCCGGCACCAGGCTCCATGGTGTCGCTGGGCGAGGTGCACCACCAGCAGCAGCATATGGCCTCAGCCATGCCGCAGCAAGGCCCGCCGTATACGCACGCAGTGAACATGCCTCGCCCCACTGCCGCCGCCGGCCCTAGCCACATCGACTCACTGATGAGCATTTTGAACCTGCAGCCCTCCTCTGGCAGCCAGCCGATGCAACAGCCTCAGCACTTGATGGACTCTGCGATTGCCGCCCATGGACTAAAGACCAACAACTCCCAAATGCACAACTAGTGATAAATGGGTTTTCCTCAAAGTAAACAAATCAAAGTGGAAATAAAAGAAAGTGCTATCACTCACATAAAGTACATGGAGTTGCTCAGGCTCGTGCTGATGCTGATGATTTTGGTGGCTATCCTCGGGTCGCCTGGAGCTGTTCCTAGAGTAGTAGACCCGGCACCTCCGTAGTAGCCAGCTGTCTCGGTGCTGGCCTCCTCAAAGCTGCGGCCCATGTCGACCAAGTGGCAGCGCGCGCGATCCGCCACACGATGCGCATAGTATACAGGCGGCACAAGCGAGACGGAGCGCGTGCAAATGGCATAGGTGTAGCAGAGGTTGTACGTGAGCTGCTGGATGGCGTCGGCAGTAAACTTTGCATCGTCGTGCAGCACGTAGTAGTGCGTCGGGCGCGACGTGCCCTGAATTGCCGCATGAGCAAACAAGTAAAAGTCGATCATCCCCGGCATAGTCACGGAACGATCAATGACGGTGCCCGGCACGCAGTTGCCAGTGCGGTCGCCGTCGCGGCCCATGGGGAAGAAGCGCGTGTTGTGGCGCTTGAGCACGGCCAAAAAGGTGATCTCGGGCCTGTATCCTTCCTCGAGTGATGAGCAGGCACGCTGGATCTCAATGAGCTCGCGGTCGCGGACCTGGCTGAACTGCGACTCGCTGACGCCGTCGCGGTAAAAGACGATGCGCTGGGGCTTTTGTCTCGTGGTCTTGTGGAACAGCCTGAGGTGGTGGATCATAGCGTCCCGCAGCTTGTCTACGAGCTCCGCGCGCGACGGCAGCTGGATCAGCGTGGCGGCGTAGCGAGTTCCCTCCAAAGTAGTCGAGCCAACGACAGAGGCGATCGAGGGCTTCTCTCGCTCACCGGGCGCTGGGTGCGTGACGTCGCAGCCCATGAACAGCGTGATTTTGTTGCGCAGCATCTCCCTAAAGTCGTCCATCTTGAGGTCCTGGTTGACGCCGCCCAGCTTGGCGTTGATCTTCAGGCAAATGTTCGCGCAGTACTGCATGTTGGGTCGCTGGATGTGCTTGGACTGCATGCACTGCGTGTGGATGCCCAGCGTGGTGTAGGCGCAGTTCTTGACGGTCTGGTAGACGTGCACGTCAGTCGACGGCAGAACGACCAAGAGGAGCTGCGGCGCTGTGTCGGGCGGCATGTGCATGCCATCGATGGCACGCCTCATCTCGCGCGAAATGTCAGAGTTGAGGTTGCCGTAGCAAATGTACGGGCGCTTCTCGTTGACGGGATAGCCAGTTTTCTCGCACTCGCCAACCAGCACCCTGACAAAGCTCTCCACGGCAGGCTTGGGCACGTGGCTCTGGCTAGCCAGTACCAGCACGGCCCAGTAGCTGAGGGGTGCGCCGGCCAGCGATACTCGCTTGTTTTGCATGTTCCACGCTCCGCCCTGCGGCGCAAACGAAAAGCTGCCGTACTTGATGGTCGGCGCTGGCAGCACGCGCGACTCAACCTCAGCGAGCTTGTTGGGCAGCGCCAGGCCAAACGACTGGACGATGGGCGAGCGGCCAAGACTGCGCTTCTGGAGGATATCGAGAATGCGCTCCATGTTTTTGTTGGGCTTTTGGCAGGCAAACTTGACCATGTCGGCAGTCTGCTTGTCGTTGAGGTTGCCCCTGTAGCGCTGGTTCTCGACAATGTCGCAAAACTCGAGGGGGAACACGGACTTTCTCCTGTCAGTGATCCCAGGGAGGAACGGGTACTTTAGCCTGAGGTTGTAGCGGCGCTCAAAGTATTGCGCAACCGTGATGGTTTCCGCATGGCCGGGCTTGTCGGGATCCTCCCATTCAAACGTCTCTTGGTCGAGGGCGCGAGTAGTCGCACCGCGGACGGAGAACTTGCGCTTGCCCTTCAGTCCGCGGTGGCTGCAGTACACCTGCAAGCCGCGCAGATACGACACCACCATGTTCATGTCGCGCACATTGTTTTGAGTGAGCCGGCCACGGAGCTGGTTGGGGTCATCCCTCACACCGAGAATGCCCATCAGCGCGTCGAGGAGGCTGCCGGACGAGTACATGGCAGTGACCGCAGTGTTGACGTTGAGGTAGAGGCGGTCGATGCCAGGGCGCACGCTGAACGAGAAGCCACTCCAGAGCTCCAGGCCGCCCTGCGTGGCCATGGACTGCTCGCGAGTAAAGAACGACCGATTGAATCCAACCATCTCCAAGTGCAACACGGATCCGATGGCAAGATCTAGAGCATTGAGCGCAGCCTGGATATCGCCCACGTCGACGTTGCCGCGGCCGCGCAGATACTCTGTCAAGACGCTGAATTGGACCACGGCGGCCTCACGGAGCCGGATCTTGTACTTTTCCATGCGCCCCTCGTCGTTGTAGTCCAGCTCCAGCTCCAGGACCTCCTTGGGCCCACACAAGCGCTTGGGCGCGTACGCAATCTTGCGCGAGTCGTAGACCATCGGAATGCCCTGGAGCTTGGTCTGGCGGTGCTCCCTCATGGCAGCATCAAAGACCAAGCGCATGTACGTCGGTGGCGGTAGCTTCTTAAAGTCGCCGCGCTCTGGCGTGACCACGACGTCATACTGATAGACCTCGCCCTCAGGGTACTTTGAGATCTCGACGCAGTTGGCAACCACCTTTTGGCGTCTGCCGAGGGTGCCATGGCAGGCGGACTGGGGAGGAGCAGCGGAGGAGCTCATAGTTGAGTAGTAAAGCCAAAATAGCGGAAAAGGCGAGAATATCGAGCGAGGATGAAAGAGGAGAGCAGGAGAGAAGGAGAGGAGCGGGGAATGAATCTAATAAAGGAAATTTGATGGCAATCTGGCACCCGTCTCACATTTTCGATGGTCAGGACCGCGTGCTTGCAGATTAGCAATAGCGTCAGAGAAAGAGCCGAGACAGACACTCCCATGTGGCGCAGCCTCTCCTCACGCCTCCTAATGCCCCGTGCTCTATGGCCCCTCATTGCCCGACTTTCGGAGCTGGAATAATGCCGGCGGCTCTCCTGCGTGGCGAGTGTATTGTATTGACTTTTTTTAGGAATTGTCGACTGGCGGAGCGAATATATAGATGAAGGACGAGATACCGAGTTACTTGTCCTTGCGAGTCTCCTTCTTGGACTTGCTCTTGGCAGCGGTTGGTTCGGGGGTGGAGGCAGCAGAGGAGTTGACGCTGGAAGCAGCGGCGTCAGAGCCAACATCGGCAGCAGTCACGGCGGTGGTGGTGGCGGCACCGCCAGTCAGCGCAGCAAAGGGATTCTCGGGGACCCAGGGGCGCTTCAGGCCGTCAACAGCGGGCTTGCCCAGAATGTGGATCTGGAACAGCTGGTGCTTGTAGAGGTTGAGCATTGGCAGCAGGGTCTGGAGGATCAGCGGCTGGATGTAGCCAAACTTGAAGTGCATAAAGGCGACAATAGCAATGGTGAACATGGACGACTTTTGGAGCTTGGCAACCTCGGCCAAGTCGTAGCGGCAGACGGTGGTCTCAATGCGCGGCGCGCCCTGGCTTCCGGGTGCCGGGTCGTTGTACTCCAAGGCAGTAGTATCGTTCTTCCTCTGGATCATGCTCTTCAAGTAGAAGGTGAACGAGATCATCAGGGCCGTGGCTACGGCGTAGGCGGTGCGGAGATACAGGGCGTACTCGGGGTTCTCGAGGCCGGCTCTCTTGACAACGTGCATGGTGCCGAAAATGACGGCCATTTGCAGCAGCTACATTTAGATTGCATCGGGCGCAATAGTATTAGAGATTTGGTAATGGCCATCTCCTTGAGTCGCCGCGGCAAATTGATGTCATACCTGGTCCTGAATGCCAGCCATTTTAGATTTCCAGAAATTTTGTGGTGCGCGAAAAGGAAAATAAAAAAATAAGGAATAAAAAGATAAAGAGAGAAGAGGAGGATGACTGAGCCGTTCCGCTTGGCATTTGAGGGAAGCCGAGGACGGTTGAGCCGCTCCGTATGGCATCTGCGACGCAGTTAATCGCCCTCTATTTTGGCAGCAGCAAAAAAGTAATTCACAGAGTCAACTCCTTGAGCAAGGCGTCGTCGGGATTGAGGGCGCGGAACAGGTCGTAGTTGAAGTTGTCGCCGTCGTCGACAAGGCGCTGGCACATCTTGTCGATGGCAATGACGCTGAGAACGGTCTGGATGTAGGCATCGATCAGATCGTCGATGCCAATGCCGAGCTGGTTGAAGTCCTTGCGGTCCATGAGCACGAGGCGCTGCGACTCGGTGGTCCACGAGCCGTCGGCGAGCTTGACAGAGAGGTTCGTGCCGAGCATGCCCCAGGACGTAGCGGCAGGGTCGTCCTCGAGCTTGGCGACGAGCGGGAGGCGGGCGCGGCGGGCGTAGATGCTGATGGGGCGGAAGCCGTCCTCGGCGCCGGCAATCATCATGCGTACGTCGCAGACGAAGATGTTGTTCTTCTTGTTCGGGACGGTGCCGACGTGGTAGAAGCAGCCGTCGTGCGTGGTGCTGGACCACGACGCGTTGCCGACCAGGCTCTGGACGATGAACTTGTCGTAGCGGTGGTCGAGTGCCATGAAGGCCTGCAGGTCGGCCTTGGTGGTGATGGTCCAGACGCCCTGGCCGGCGTTGCTGTAGGGGTTCTTGATGACGGCGTGGCCGCCCATGCTATCGATCCACAGCGGCACCTCGTCGCGCACGACGTTGTAGATGGTCAGCGGCACGCGCACTGCCATGTTGTATGGCCGCAGCTCGGCGTTGAGCATCTCGTAGGCGCGCGCCGCCATCATCTTGTTGCGCCCGCCCGCCAGGCAGGCTATGACCGGGTTGAGGATGCGCGTGCGCGTGGACAGCGGAATGCGGCTCCACGGCCGCTGCGTGACGTACCGGAAGCACGCACGGATGGCGTGCCAGGTGCCGGCTGCGTCGCGGATCTCCATGACGCGGTCCGTCCAGCGCACCGGCGGGTCCTGGTCCGTGTCGTGGTACTCGACGAGCCATACGTGCTCGCCGCTCTCCTCGGCCATGGCCGCCGCGTAGCCCGACGCCTCCATGTGGTTCTTGTCGTAGATGACCGCCAGCTCGCCGGCAATCGAGGCGCTCTTGAGCAGATCGCCGAACGCCGAGCGCAGCACGCCGCGGTACCCGCCGCACTCGTCGGTGTCCTGCAGCAGCGGCATCGACTTTTGGCCCGAGGGGCACGAGTTTGTCTCGATGATGATCATCTAGTGCTGGCCCTGGTCGGTGGTGACGTTGAAGAGGTTCGATCCGGCCCACGCAAAGTGCTTGGGTCGGTACGTCAGCATCTCGCGCAGCTTGTCCTGGTTGACGTTGGGCCGCAGATGCACGTAGCGCGCAATGATGCGCTCGTTGCCCAGCTGGAAGAACGACGATACCAGCGGGTGGATCTGCGCGTTCAGCACACGCGGGTAGAAGTGGTTTGCCTGCTCAAAGTCGCCCGCCATCACCAGCTGAGCGTTGCACCCCTGCTTGGCCTTGTCGGCAATGACGTCAGCCCCGCCCTCGCACTCAGCCTCCTCACCGGCGGTCGTCGCTACTGCTGCTGCTGCTGCGACAGCCGGGTAGCAGAGGGCGCTGGGGTCGGCGGCTGAGCTGGAGCGCGAGTGGCCAATGCTGGCCGCCAGGCTGCCAACTACCGTAGGGGCGTCGTTGAGGTCCATGGCCGCGAGGCTTGCTGCTGCACTGTCGATAACCGCGGTCTTGGCGTCGGAGCTGGCGGGGATAGCGGCTGCCAGCGGGGCGGCAGCGACGTCGGTCGAAGCGGCCTGAGGCTACAGGAAAGCAGAAGCAGCATCTTGATTCAGCTCAGGAAAGAAGAGAAGGAGCATGTACGCCGCGAAGTGCAGCGAGATCGCCTGGCCCTTACCATCTGAAAAGAGATTCTTGGCAAAAGTCTGGCTGGAAGAGTCGCGCGAGCGGGCTAGCGAAAGAGCAAAAAATAATAAAGGGGATGGAGAGAAGGCAGGCAGACAGACAGACAGACAAGAGGCGAGCAGAAAGAGCGAGGGCGGAGGGAGGAGCGATTTATAGGGCGAGAGAGGGGGGAGCTCTACGCGCGCAGCAGGCAGAAAGAAGCGATGATGGCGTTTGCAAAAGCTAGTTTGTGGATGGCGCTTTCTCAGCAAATGGGCGCTGCCGAGAGACTACACCAGCTCGCGCTGGTGGTTTCTGCATTGGCCCAAGCAGCATCTGGGATGCGCGCCCGCTTTCTGCGCTGCGCCTAGCTGCTGCTGAGGGCCTTTTTGGCTTGAATCAAGCGATCTCCGCTTCGTCACCCTGCGGTGACTGTTTGCACACGTGCCGTTGCTACAGGCCACAGGCCACAGGCGCCCAGTGCCTTCCAAGCGGCACACGTGCCACTGCAATCGATAATGCTGCACCATCAATGGTGTTATTAATAACAATGGCGCTTCTATCATTCTCGGGTGCTGCATGTGTGCATTCAGAATTGACTCGTATCCGAAACATAAAGCGATTTTCAAAGGGGTCCATGCGTTCCCTCCCCCCACCCATGCGTGTGCGGTGGGACTAGATAAAACTCAGTCGACTAGCACCGACCACTTGGACGGAACATCGCCATACTGAATGTCCATCAGCGTCTTGTAGATTCGCCCTGCGACCGGCCCGGCCTGCGACTCGGGGTGAGCTGGGTCCAGCGGAACAGCGTAGTCCTTCCCCTTGAAGTGGATGCGGTTCACAGGCGTCACAACGCAGGCCGTGCCAGCGCCGAAGATCTCTAGCAAGCGGCCCTCGTCGCTAGCGCGCGCGATCTGCTTCATATTGATCTTGCGCTCGCTGACCTTGAACTCGCCCCATCCGCGCGTCAGCTCAAGCACAGAGTCGCGCGTGACTCCAGGCAGAATGGTGCCGTCCAGTGGCGGCGTCACCAGCTCCTCCTCGCCAGCTTCGTTGCGCCAGTGCACAAACAGGTTCATGGTGCCGACCTCCATCAGCTCGTGGTCCTCGCCAATGGTCCATAGCACCTGCTGGTAGCCCTTCTTCTCGGCCGCAACCTGCGGCCCCACCGACGCAGCGTAGTTGGCGCCCATCTTGCGGTTGCCCACGCCGCCCGGCCACGCCCGCACGTTAGTCTCGTCGCAGTACAGACTGACCGCCTTGAACCCCGTCGGGAAGTACGGCCCGCATGGCGACGTGATGACGTACAGCAGGGCGCTGTTGGCCCGGTGAACTCCCAGCGTGTTCTCCGTGGCAATCGCCGTTGGGCGGATGTACAGCGAGTATCCTCGGCCCTCTGGCACCCACCGCTCGTCAGTGCGCACCAACTCCTTGATGCACTCAATCAACTGCGCTCCGTCGAATTTCGGCAGGTACAGCCGCTCCACGCTGTGGTTCATCCGCTCCATGTTCATGTCCGGCCGGAACAGGCGCACCTTGCCCTGCGCGTCACGGTACGCCTTGAGCCCCTCAAAGCACTCGAATGCGTAGTGAAACACGGAACACGATGGGTCCAGGCTCAGAGGTCCATACTCTTTAATCTGTGGCGCGGCCCATCCGCCCTTGGCGGTCCACTCCACCGTCAGCATGTGGTCCGAGAACGTGTGCCCAAATACGAGCTTCTCCTTTGCCACCAGCGCCTTGGGCGTCGTCGTCAACGACTTTTGCAGCGCCGCTGCACGGATGTCGGCCAGCCTAGAGGTTGCGTGTAGCATACGAATGCCCAGGTGCGAACCGCATTGCGCGCCGCGGGCGAGTCCGCCGCCGAGTCGCAGTAGAGATGGCATGGAGCTGAGTGTTAGTAGCAGTGCTCCAATAAAATATTTTGCAAGAGATAGAGAGAGCGATATTGTAGTATAGGGTGAGGGATGGAGGAAATGAAAGAACAACGATAAAAGCGCAAGGGGGGCAAAGTAGGGAGGGAAAAAGAGATAGTGCGTGTGATGCACATCTTCATCTTATGCGCTCCCACGGATCGTGAGTCAGAGATTATGCGCGCTAATTATTAAGATATCCGGGTTATCCCTAGGCTCGGCAGTATACTTGCACAAAAAAAGGGGAAGGCCAACGATGCGCTGAATAGCCATTGCGAGAGATAGATAAAAAGCAAAGTGGCGCACGTATATAAAAATGCAGAATACATGCATGCATTAACCACCGCCACAGGTCTTGCCAATGACAATGACAACGACAACGACAATGGCATAGATCTTACGTTTTGTTTTCTGCTAAAGTAGCGCCCATGGTTGCCGTTCTTGGTATTCAAATTTGAGTATGTTAGCCGATAGCTGCTGCCTCAGATAGATAAGAGGCCTGTCTAGCTAGGTGAAGTGCTTGCGCCAGGGACATTCCGCCAATGTAGCACAAGCGGCCATCCCGAGCCAATGAGCCGAGCCGAGCCGATGATCTTGCATCCGCCGCACCCCTCATCTGTGCCGCTTGCTGCGTCTGTTTGCTCGCAGGTCCTCTTGGCTCTTGTCCAAATTTGTCAATTTTATTGTGTTCTCATGAATTCAAAGAGCGCTCGCCGACACGCAGCCAAGCAGTCGAGCGACAAGGACAAGAAGGGGGCGGCAGCAGCCCCGCAGCCCCACAGCAAGTTTCCCGCCTATCCGCTGCGGCAGGAGCCTGTCGCTACGAGCGTTCCTTACCAACGCAACCGGTGGAGCCTTAGCCTCGACGGGTCGCTTATTTTGATGCTTACCCTTGCATGCGCGTTCACGCGGCTCTACCAGATCGGGCTATCCAACCGAATTGTCTTTGACGAGAGCTACCACATGGTCCGCTTTCCTCAGCACTATCTAAAGCGGTCGTTCTACCACGATGTTCACCCGCCACTGGCCAAGATGCTCATTTCCTTGGCGCGCTTGGCGGCTGGAGGCAACAGAACAGCCGAGCCCAAGGGCAACTACCCACCCAATTTTAACTACACGTTTACGCGCTGCTTCACGGCGCTTTTCGGCATTGGACTAGCGCCGCTGGCGTACCTGACTTGCTTCCACCTCAACATGCAGCGCAAGGCGTGCTTCCTAGCTGGACTGCTTGTCATTGCTGACAACGCGTTATGCGTAATGAGCCGCTTTACACTGTTGGACACGCCCCTGCTCTTCTTTACCGCCGCCGCGCTGTGCTCGATCGCTGGGTTCCAAAACACTCGCCACTGTGCCTTTACGCCCGCATGGTGGCGGTGGCTGCTGCTCACTGGCGCCTCGCTTGGTTTAGTTGCCAGCAGCAAGTGGATCGGCCTGTTTGCGGTTGCCTTGGTCGGCCTATACACGGTCGAGGAACTGTTCAACATGTACACCGACCTTGCTCCCGTGTACGGGGTAGTAAGGCATTTCGCTGCTCGGGTCGCCGCCCTGATTGTGCTTCCGCTTGCTATCTACTTGGCGTGCTTTAAAGCACACTTTATGATCCTAAGCCATAGCGGTCCTGGAGATGCAACGATGCCACCGGCGTTCCAAGTGCGTCTTCACGGGAGCAAGCTGAGCCACCAGCCATTTACTGTTATGTACGGCTCAGCGCTCGACCTCCGTTCCATGCACCCTGGATCGGGGCTACTTCATTCGCACGCGCACAATTACCCCGACGGATCCCAGCAGCAGCAGATCACTGGCTACTCGCACAAGGACAGCAACAACAACTGGGTGATCATGCGCGTCAGCAATGAACTCAACTACACCAGCGGCCCTCTGCTCTCGGTGAAGAATGGCGACTCAGTGCGTCTGATGCACAAAAAGACGTTGGCAATGTTGCACTCTCACAACGCGCACATGGCGCCCGTCACGACCCGCGATTACGAAGTCACGGCATATGGCAAGTCCGAGTGGAACGATACCAACAACGAATGGCGCATAGAAGTGTACAAGGAAGATAGCCCTGTTGCGAATGGCGAGATCCACACAATCATCACTCAGTTCCGCTTGCGACACGTCGTAACTAGCTGCTTGCTCTCGACCGCAGCTGTCAAGCTTCCCCCGTGGGGATTCGGCCAGACCGAAGTGTCTTGCAGTCGCAGCCAGAATCCCGAGTCCGTGGCAAGCCTGTGGGCGGTTGAGCACCACGTTAATTCGCGCGTGCCATCTGTCGACATGCGTCCTATGGTAAAGACGAGCTTTATCAGCAACTTTATTCGGCTTAACATCGAGATGGCGCGCTCCAATAACGCGCTGGTTCCGGACCGCGACAAATACAACCACCTAGAGAGCGATCCCTGGTCGTGGCCACTATTGATATACCCGATGCGCTTGCTTGGCTCGTGGAACAAGGGCGATGTCAAGTACTACGAGATTGGCAATCCTCTGATCTGGTGGGCTTCTGCGCTCATGTGCCTGCTGTACCCTTTGCAGCTGGCGTACTACTACGTGCGCAAGACTCGTGGCATCCCTGGCGGTTGGGCTCCTGGCGAGGAGCTCCACTTCTGGAATGCCGGGAAGCTGCTCTGGGGCGGCTGGGTCATGCACTATTTACCATTCTTTGCAATGGGCCGTGTGACGTATATCCACCACTACTTGCCGGCCTTGTACTTTGCAATTTTGCTCCTGGCCTTTGAAGTCGACCACCTTTGTCGGCGCTCAGTGCCCGGCGCCAGCCTGCAGTCCATCGTCGTAGCCGCATGTGCTGTTTGCGCCATCGCTGGATTTTGCTGGTTCGCGCCCCTGACATTTGGTTACGCAGGCTCCATTACCGACCTCAAGTATCGGCAGTGGCTCCCTACGTGGAACATTTATAAGGACAAGTACTCCATGTAGCTATCTATCTTTGTTGTTTATGTTTGCGTATCAGCCTATCAAATGACAGACCGTAAAACTATTGTCCGCACACTCGATTGTTCTTAAGGACTTTGGCACAGCATGCGCCATCTCTCGAATCTACCTTTTGCTCTATTCATTTCTGTAATATTTTGCCTACTAATATGACTGGCGGAGAGATGGCTGCACAGGCACTGGGGCTGGCAGAGTCGCACGTCTATCGCCGTCGCTGGGACTCAGCTCAAGAGACCAAGTTAGGCATGTATACTCTGCAGCCCTAGTCGATCTCGCTCGAGCCAGAGTGCGCAATAACACAAAGCCCAAAAATGTCTATGTGGATCCTAATGTACCACTCGTGCCACACACTTCATGCAATCCACGTAGCTAACAGGCTCCACGACCACCCAAGCTCAGATGCCGCTGACAGCACGGGAAAGAGCCGAGCACACCACATACCTACTGCCACTCGATCGGCCAGCTTTGATCGGATGGACTGCCTACTCGCCCTAGCTCTGACGATGGCAAGCCTATTCACGCGGCTCCACCAGATCGGACGGCGGGCCATAGTGTCTTGGGACGAAAAGTTCTTTGGGTCTTTTGGAAATCAGTACATTAACCACACGTTCTACCACGATGTTCACCCGCCGCTTGCCAAGATGTTGGTTGCGCTGAGCGGCGCTCTCAGCGGACAGAATGGCTCATTTGCGTACCCTCTTGGCGATCCCTATCCCGAGCATATCAACTACACGTTCCAGCGGTCGTTTGTTGCCATGTTTGGTGTGTTGATAGTTCCGTTTGCTTATCAAACCTGCCGCTACCTTGGGTTTACACGGCCGTTCGCGTGCATGGCGGCGTCGTTCGTCCTGTTCGATAATGCCCTATGTGTTATGAGCCGCTTTATCCTACTTGATGCGCCGCTGTTGTGCTTCACCGCCATGTCGCTGCTTGCGTATGCCGCTTTCACGGCCTATCGAGATCAACCGTTCTCGCTAGAGTGGTGGCGGTGGCTTGGGTTTACCGGGTTATCTCTGGGTCTAGTCGTCAGCTCCAAGTGGATTGGTCTCTTTGCCATTGCTTTGGTTGGATTGCTCACCACCGAAGAGCTTTTGGTGCTCTACAGTGCTGTCTCCGTGCGGCCACGAGCGCAGCTAAAGCATTGGGGTGCTCGTGTTATCTGCCTAATCGCAATGCCAGCCGTCATCTATACTGGGGTGTTTCAACTGCACTTTACGCTGTTGCCGATTCGCGGGACAGGCGACTACAAGATGCCCTCGCAGTTCCAGGCACTACAGCGCAACAGCGTCGTCGCGCAACAGCCGCACGATGTAGCATACGGCTCGCAGGTTACCCTGAGGTCAAACCTGCCAGGCTTTGGTCTTATCCACGTCAACGAGACATTCAGGTTCCCGGATGGCGACCAGGAGTGCATAGCGGCGGGAATCGGCGGAAAGCAAAAGCTCAACTGGTGGCGCCTTGTGTCAACAAGTCTGACTCGAGAAAACGACACTTCCCCTATAAAACACGTTTTGGACGGCGACTTTGTCAGATTTTTCCACGAGGGCACTGGTCGCTGGCTGCGCACTGGAGCGCACAAGCCATACCATGTGGGCTGGGGCCGGCGAATGTTTGCGGGTGGCAACGATACTAGCCCATCGCTGCTTGACCTGTGGCGAGTGCATGTCGCGAGCGAGGATAGCCCAATGCCAAGGGGGCAACTTTACACAGTTACTACGTCGTTCCGCTTGGTCAATGCGTTTACGGGTTGCGCCTTGCAAGCGACGACAGAGCAGCTGCCACAGTGGGGTCGGCGGCTGAGCGAGCTCATTTGCGCAGAATCCAACATGACCCAGACAGAGAGCTCGCTATGGAACATTGAGCAAGTGCGAGACAAGCGATTTAAGCGAGCCAACTTTAGACGCCTGGTCAAGCGGAGGCTATTGCGCAACACGATCTGGATCAACCGCGAGATGGCTCTCACAAATAGCCGACTGGTTGCAGATTCGGACCGCTACAAGCACACGGAGAGCGATCCCTGGTCCTGGCCATTTCTATTGTACCCGATGCGGCTAGTTTCATGGGCAGACGACTCGGTCAAGTACTACGAAGTTGGAAACCCGCTGCTGTGGTGGGCATCGACGCTGTGCTGCCTTGCTTATCCTCTGCAGATTGCGTACTGGCTAGCACGGCAGCGCCGCCAGTACAGCGACTGGCGCCCAGGAGAGCTAGAAAGGTTCTGGGACACCGGCAAGCTGCTTTGGGGCGGATGGGCCTTGCACTACCTCCCGTTCTTTCTCATGCAGCGAGTGACCTATATTCACCACTACTTGCCAGCGCTGTACTTTGCCTTGCTCCTCTTGGCATTTGAGATACAATGCCTTGCAAGTTGGTACTTGCCACGGATACATGCGTGGACTATAGCAGCTATAGCTGTGACTGGAGCTGGCCTTGTATTCTGCCTGTTTTCGCCGCTGACATTTGGCTGGGACAGGCCGATTGAGGAGCTGGCCCATCTCCAATGGCTGCCTTCGTGGAACTTGCACACATGCAAGTACGATATCTAGGCGTGATTTGATCTGCTAAGAATGTTTACCCCAGATATTGCCACGGTCATTCTTGTCGCTCGTCTCGCGCTTCTTTTCCCTGCACCTACTTTTTAGCTCGTTTTTTATTTGCAGACTTGACTGTACGCGATGAGCCTGTTTGAGCAATCTGCGTCAAGCCGGAGCTCGAAAGGGGCTAGCGGCAGCCCTAACTCCGAATTGCCGCCGCCGCCAAAGTACGCTGAAAAGGGCTCGCTGTTTGCGAGTGACGATGATGCCAGGCCTCACAAAACAAAAAGCTCCGAGCCAAGCAGTGCCTCCCAGCAGCGCGCCAAATGGCAGCTCAGCCAGGCCTGTGTGCACATTCTGCTGCTGACGGCCTTCTCGGCGATGACGCGCTTCTACAAGATCGGATTCTCGAACCGCGTTATCTTTGACGAGGCCCACCACATGGGGTTCGGAGGAAAGTACGTGAACGGAACCTTTTACCACGACGTGCACCCGCCGCTGGCCAAGATGCTGATTGGGCTATCAGAGATACTGACCGGATTCGACGGGTCTTTTGATTTCAAGTCGGGGACTCGGTTTCCAGCCAATGTCAACTACACGTTCATGCGTCTGTTCAACGCTAGCTTTGGAGTCACGCTGGCGCCAATTGCTTATGCGACGCTGGTCAACCTCGGATGCTCGCCCAATGCTGCGCTGCTGGCTGGTTTGCTCGTGTGCTTTGACAACGCGCTGTGCACCATCAGCCGCTTTGCCCTCCTTGACGCCATGTTGCTGTGCTTTACGGCAATGAGCGCGTTGTCTCTGTCGGGGCTGTACAAGCACCGCAAGCAGCCATTCTCGGCGGCGTGGTTCAAGTGGCTACTCGCCACGGGCGTCTCCCTAGGCTTGGTTGCCAGCGCCAAATGGGTCGGCTTTCTCGCCGTTGCACTGGTGGGCCTGTATACGCTGTACGAGCTCTACGATATATTTGGGCAGAGGGATATCTCAGTAGCCACTCAGTTCTGGCATTGGGCGACTCGCATGGTGGCTCTTATAGCGATTCCAATGGCTATATACATGCTGTGCTTCGTCGTGCATTTTAGCCTGCTATACAAATCGGGGCCTGGCGATGCCGAAATGGACAGCCTGTTCCAGGCGGGCTTGAAGGGAAGCGGCCTTCAGAACCAGCCGCTGGACGTTGCATATGGCTCAAAGATCACGCTCAAATCGGCCCATCTAGGTGCTGGCTTGCTGCACTCGCACGCCGACGCCTACCCTGACGGCTCGAAGCAGCAGCAAATCACCGGATACGCGCACAAGGACCAGAACAACGATTGGATCGTCAAAAAGATTCACGGCCAGAGCTTTGGCAACACCACAGACACGATCGAGTTTGTCAAGGATGGCGATGTTGTGCGTTTGGTTCACGAGCGCACTTCTCGCAATCTCCACTCGCATGCCGTTGCTGGGCATGTTTCAAAGCGCGACTGGGAGGTCAGCGGGTACGGGCAAGACGGAACCTACCCTGACATCAACGACCACTGGCGCGTCGAAGTGGTGGAGGAGCTGTCCAAGAACAATCTCGAGAAACGCCTGCGCACGCTCGCAACTCGGTTCCGCTTGCGGCATGTAGGCCAAAACTGCGTATTGCGCGCTACGGGCAAACCGCTGCCGCAGTGGGCATGGCGCCAGGCTGAGGTGGTGTGCGACCGGCGCAACCATCTCGACGAGAACACGCTGTGGAACGTCGAAAACCACGTCAACTCCCTCTTGCCTCCTGCAAAGCCCAGCCAGCTGAAGAGCCCGTTCTTGCGCAACTTTGTTCGCCTCAACCTTGCCATGGCTCGCAGCAACAACGCGCTAACTCCAGACAAGGACAAGTTTGACGCGCTGACGTCACTGCCGTACGAATGGCCGATAATGCGGCTTGGCATGCGCATGTGCGGCTGGGAGGACAGCGAGGTGAAGTTCTGGCTCATTGGCAATCCAGTGGTCTGGTGGATCAGCACGCTGGCGGTAGTTCTTGGCCCGGTGCAGATGCTCTACTACGTCGTGCGCCAGCAGCGGGGGCTCTGCGACTTTGCTCAGGCCAAGGAGTGGGAGACGCATCTCTACGTCAGCGGTATCCTGTGGGGCGGCTGGGCACTGCACTACCTGCCATTTTTTGCAATGGGAAGGGTTACGTATCAGCACCACTATTTCCCTGCCCTGTACTTTGCTGCCATGTACCTGGCCTACTTTATCGAGTGGACTGGCCGCCGGATCTCGGGTAGCGCCAATTCTCCGACCACCAGGACCGTCATGCTCGGCTTGGGCATAGCAGCCGTTGTCAACTTTTGGTACTTTGCGCCGTTCACATTTGGCTTCAACTACCCGGCCAAAGAGCTTGCCGGTCGCAAGTGGCTTTCGTCGTGGAACCTGTATGACGTGGCCAAGTAGGGGCTTTCTTAAGTCTTTTTTAAATGTCGATAGTAGCAGCGTCGTCGGAGTTTTAATAAGTAAATCAGTTCATTACGCCAAACAAAATATACAGATGCTGTTCATATGGCAGCGGCGAACGAGCCGCATGTCTTCTTGATGACCGTGCGGCCGAATGGTATATAGCTGGCCGAGTACCAGGCCAGCGCGCAGAACTGGCAGATGGCAAGTACAAGGCAAAGGGCGCCTATTTGAATCGTGAAAGCAAAGACAAACGTCAGCACCAGCAGCGTGATATAGACGAGGAATGCAGTGAGGCGTACAGGTGCCGTGGCCATCTTCAGCTGCCTTTTAAACCCGACCAGAAAGCACATTCCAAACAGCGACAGGACATTGCCAAGCGAGTAGCACAGGGCAAAGGCCACCATGCGGTCCATAAAGATAAAGACGGAGCCGAGAATGCTTAGAACGAGTCCGGCGACAAAGCAAGCGCCGAACGCAGTGTATCTTTCGGTTCGCGACAGACTGAAGAGTCCCGGGTCGCTGCTCATGGGGTCCTCGGCGCCAAAGCGACTCCCGGCCTGCCGTACATTGAATGGAAGCGACATTACTGCACTGCTAAAATAGAACAAAAAGATTGTGTGGCGTGCAAAGGAGAAAGAGCAAAAGAGCTGGCTGGGCGCCGCCGCCGCGTGAGGCTTTACAAATAGATTCACGTGACCAAGCTGGTGATTGTGATCCGGATCACGGTCTGGAGATCCGATGGTCCACACCCCTGTCTTTCTGTCTTGAAGAGTTTTCCAGGTGGCGATGCTGATTCGCATCTTATCTCCCTGCAAATTAGCTCCGCACAACAACAACAACGACAACAGCAACACTGTCAATTCACCGCAATGGCTGCCGAGAACAAATTCGCTGGCGAGGATGTCGCCGAGGACACCGGATCCGCCCAGGGCGCGAATCCCGCCGCCATTGAGAAGCAGCAGAGCGCCGCCGAGCGCAAGGCGCGCAAGGCCATGCAGAAGAAGGGTCTTGAGCAGGTTGCCGGCATCAGCAACGTCTGCATTATCCGCAAGAACGCGCCCATGTTCTCGATCAACGCGCCCGACGTGTACAGAAACGCCACCTCGGACACTTGGATCGTCTTTGGCGAGGCCCGCGTCGACAACCTCGGAAAGATGATGAGGCCTGGAGCTCAGCGCGGCGCCAAGTCCGCTGCCCCTGCTGCCGCCCCTGCCGCTGTTGCTACGCCCTTTGACGACGTTCCTGCTGCCGTCGAGGCCGCCGTCGAGGAGGAGGAGTCGGTCGATGAGTCGGGCTTGGAGAGCAAGGACATCGAGCTCGTCATGGCCCAGGCCAACTGCACTCGCGCCAAGGCCGTCGCTGCCCTCAAGAACAACGCCAGCGACCTGATCAGCGCCATCATGGAGATTACCGGTTAGAGAGCAAGCTGTCGCTTTACGACTCTTTGTATCTTTGTGAACGAGCAATCCAACCAAATCCAAATATTTGTAATGAGCGACATTCTAGCGGAAATCGAGAAAGAGTACTTGCTGCCTAGGCCTAGCATCGCCAATCCGCAGCTGTCGGCTGCCCAGCAGCTAGTGCCAAAGGGGTACCGACTGTGCGACGTTCTATCGCTTTCGCGGCCGCGGCTTGGCACGACGCTGGCCATGGTCCGAAGCCCTGTCACAGGCGAGTACTGTGCTGCCAAGGAAACCGAGCTGCCGACTGACGCCAACCCCATGTCGCTGCTGCGCGCTGCTGGCAGGCGAGAGAACTATGCCTCGGGCTCGAGCGGCCAGGTCCCATTCCAGCCAGGCGGAATCGCCCACCTTGTCGACAAGAGCATCGAGAGCGGCGCGACCGCCGAGGACGAAGGAGAGCTGTGTACAATCCCAGATGGATTTGATCGCGGTCTGTTCGAGGTCGCCAGGGCGCAAGTGCCAGAGATGGCGGACGGCTTTGACTTGGCCGCAAAGTACTATGGAGCGGCTGATGCTGAGACAGTTGCTGGCAGCGAGCAAGGCGAGTTACCTTCTGACAATACTGCCTCTGACGATTTCGATGAGCCGCGCGGTGAAATCGACCAGCTTGTGACTACCTCGCGGGACCAAGCCCAAAGTACGCGCGCCTTGCAGCCCGAGGAGCCAGCCAAGAAAGAGTGGGCGCACGTCATCGATGTCAACGCCGGGTTCTCAAACTTTTATCGGCTGGTGCCCAAGCTAGCCAGAGAGTTTCCGTTCGAGCTTGACGTGTTCCAAAAGCGGGCGGTGTTCCATATTGAGCGCGGCGACTCTGTGTTTGTTGCAGCACACACCTCAGCTGGCAAGACGGTGGTGGCAGAGTACGCGGTCGCGTTGTCGCAGATGCACATGACTAAGACCATCTACACCTCGCCGATCAAGGCGCTGTCCAACCAAAAGTTCAACGACTTTACGCGTGCCTTTGGCGAGGACAACGTCGGGATTCTGACTGGCGACGTAAAGATCCGGCCCGAAGCGCCATGCTTGATCATGACGACCGAAGTGCTCAAGAACATGCTCTACCGCGGCGCCGACGTGCTGCGCGACGTCGAGTTTGTCGTGTTTGACGAATGTCACTACATTAACGACTTGGAGCGCGGAGTGGTCTGGGAGGAAGTCATAATCATGCTTCCCAGACACGTATCTATAATCCTGCTCTCGGCCACGGTGCCCAACACAAAGGAGTTTGCCGAGTGGGTCGGACGGACAAAGAAGCGCGACATATATGTAATCAACACATCTCGTCGCCCTGTTCCCCTCGAGCACTACCTCTACGTCGGCCGCAACCAAGTCAGCGACCAGGAGATGATGAAGATCGTGGACAAGGCGGGTGAATTCAGCAGCGCAAACTGGCGAGATGCCTACACCGCGGTCACTAAGGCTCCCGCGCACGGATCTCAAGCTGGCAGTGGTGGCAGAGGGCGAGGCTCGCGAGGCGCGGCAGCTAGCCACACGCTGATCAAGACAACGACACGCCACACAGCCGAGCGGCAGGGCACGACGCTTTGGGTGCACTTGGCTGGCATGCTGCGCAAGCAGGGCCTTCTCCCCGCCGTCATATTCACGTTTTCGCGCAAGAGGTGCGAAGAGTACGCGAACTCGCTGCGAAACCTGGACTTTCTCAACGACAGCAGGCGCAGCGAGGTGCACATGTTTGTGGAGCGCTGCCTTAAGCGCTTGCGGCCCGAGGACCGCACGCTGCCACAAGTGCAAGTGATGCGCGCGCTGCTCAAGCGCGGAATCGGCGTCCACCACTCGGGCCAGCTCCCGATCATCAAGGAGATTGTGGAGCTTTTGTTTTCGCGCGGTCTGATCAGTTGTCTGTTTGCCACAGAGACCTTTGCGATGGGCGTCAACATGCCTGCAAAGTGCGTCGTGTTCTCCTCGATCAAGAAGCACGACGGTCGGTCGTTCCGGGACCTGCTTCCAGGCGAATACACCCAGATGGCTGGGCGCGCCGGGCGCCGTGGGCTGGATGACACTGGCGTCGTAATCATCATTGCAGCGAACGAGGTGCCGGATACGGTCACCTTGCACACCATGCTCCTGGGCGCGGCAACCAAGCTCCAGTCCCAGTTCCGTCTGACATATACCATGATCCTCAACCTGCTACGGGCCAAGCAATTGCGCGTGGAGGAGGTAATTAAGCGCAGCTTTGGCGAGAACGATTCGCAAGGACAGGCGCCAGAGCAGGCGCAGCGCTTGCTAAAGGCCAAAACCCAACTCGATAGCTATCCCAGCCTTGAGTGCGCGATATGCGAGGACGACATAGCGAGCTACTACCGAGTCTCCAACTCAGTCCAGCGACTTACCATTCGTCTGCACATGAAGGCTGCACACCGATCCCTCGCTGACGCTGGTACGGCACGCGCTGCTCAGGCATTCTGCTCTGGGCGACTGGTCCTTCTATCTGTCTACCCACACGCTGTGCTTGGCATCCTCGTCAACAAGCTCGCGTCGGATGGCTCGCAGTTTTCTTGCATCGTTTTAAACCCGCCAGCCCAATGCGACGGAGCACTGACCACTGTGCCGCCCTTTCCAGTCACGGACCTTGCAGTGGCCATTGCTAAGCTCAACCAGAGCGACTTGAGCTATGTGTGCCAGGCCGTGTCGACGGCTTCCATCATGGTTCTTTTGGACGCGGTGGTCAAGCTTGGGCCGCTGGGCGCAGCCAAGCACATGGTCGGCCAGCGCACGCCGGCGGCCGTGCCATCCTCGCTAGCAATTGCGATTCGCGCCTCGCTGGAGATGCTAGGCGAGAGACCCCTGGAAATCGAATACCAGTGGCAAAAGATCCGCGTCCTGGACTACCAGGAGCTGGTCCACGAGCGGGCACGGCTGACGGCAAGCGCGGGAGGATACCAGTGCCGGGCGTGCCCTGATCTGGCCGACCACTACATGGCCACGCATCAACGAGCAGCGCTTCAGTCGGAGCTGGACGAGCTGACGATGCAGCTCTCGGACCAGAACCTGAATCTCCTGCCCGACTACAAGCTGCGCCTCGACGTGCTCCGCGACATGGGGTACGTGGATGAAATGGGCAACGTCCAACTCAAGGGCCGCGTGGCATGCGAGATGAACTCGGCTGACGAGCTCGTGCTCACAGAGCTCATCCTGGACAACACGCTGGCACAGTTTGAGCCCGAGGAAATCGTCGCGCTCCTGTCGGCGTTTGTGTGCACTGAAAAGAACGAGCCCACTGATCTCATGGAGAGGCTCCCGCCCAATCTCCGGGCTGGGCGCGAGCGAGTGCTCGAGACAGCTCGGCGCGTTGGCTCGATACAAGTGGCATACGGGCTGCCGATCAGCGTGGAAGAGTACGTGCGCGAGTTCAGGTTCGGGCTCATGGAGGTGGCATACGAGTGGGCGCGCGGGCTGTCGTTCCTGAACATCACCGGCTTGACTGACACGCAAGAGGGCATAATCGTACGCTGCATCGTGCGCATTGCCGATGTGCTGAAGAACGTCACGTCAGCCGCTGTGCTTGTTGGCGACGCCGAGCTCAAGCTCAAGCTCCAGGCGGCGAGCGAGCTGATCCGGCGCGACATTGTGTTTGCGGCGTCGCTGTACTTTTAGAGGAAAAGATGAATGATTTTTTGTCGTTGATATTGAACCCTCTTTTAGAGAAAAAGATAAATGATTTTTTGTTGTTGACATTGAGCTCTCTAAGCAAGCGACTTAGCCAGCAAGCTGCATGTCTAGAGTGACGCGCTGCTGGCCGAGCCAGGAGGCCGGCGCGGCGCCCTGGCGAGACGACGACGCGGCTGAGCCCATGCCGCTGCTGTGGCCAAAGCCGCTCTGGCGCTCCAGCTGGCGCTGCAGGTTGAACCAGGCCGAGGCCATGGTGCGCGACTCTAGCAGGTGCACGGTGTTTTGCTCGCGCAGCATGGCGCTCATGCTGTCCAGCTGCTCGTCCTTCATGGCAAGCTGGGCCTGCAGCGACAGGAGCACCTCGCGGTAGTTCTCTTGCGGCGCGCCGCCCCCGCCGTCGCGGCGCGTCTGCTCGAGCCGCTGGTCGAGCTGGATGCAGTGGTCCTTGGTGCGCTTCAGGCTGACCTGCAGCGCGTGGACCTCGTCGCGTGACTTGACGAGCTCCTTCTGCAGGCGGTCAATGTCGGACTGCGAGAACTGGACGGCGCTTTGGCGCTCGAGCATATGCGCCAAGTGCTTGCTGCTGGCCTCGGCCTCCCGCCTGCTGGCATCGAGGCGAGCGGCGTCCTCCTGCAGCGCCGACAGGCGCTGGGCCAGGCGGCTGTTCTCGGCGGACAGGCGGTCGATCTCGGCCTTGAACTCCTTGCTCTGCTCGTGGGTCTCGGCGCACCAGCCCTCCAGCGACGAGTTCTCCTTGCGCAGGCTGGCCGCCTCGCCGCCGTCCAGGCGCCGCAGGGCCTCGCAGGCGGCGCTTCGCTCCTGCTCGCTTGCCAGCGCCGACGCCCGTGCGCGCTCGAGCTCCTCCCTTGCCTGGGCAAGCGCGGCCTGCGCGCTGCTGGCGTCGGCCGACGACGCCACAAGCCGGGCCGAGTAGGCAGCCACATCGGTCTCCAGGCGCCTGCGCAGCTCCTGCTCCTGGCGCAGCTCCCTGAGCGCATCCTCCCGCTCGCGGCTGGCGGCGTCGGCAACCTCCTCCAGAAAGTCGGTGGCGCTGGCCGAGGACGCCTGCTGCGCCGCGCCGTGCCGCGCCGCGCCAAGCTCGCGCTCGAGGCTGGCGACCTTTGCCAGGAGCGCTGCTCTGTCGTCGGCTGCCATGGCCGACGCCAGGCCCGACGCGAGCGTCGCGCCGCCCGCCTGCGCAGCGCCGCCCGCGCCGCGGAGCTCCAGCTCGCGGAGCGCCTCCTCCAGCGACAGAATCAGGTCCTGGTCGCGCTGCTTGTCCTCGCACAGCCGCGCCTTGTCGTCCTCCAGCCTGCGCAGCCGCTCGGCCGCCTGCGCCAGCTCGGCGGCGGCCGCGGCGTGGCGCGCCTCGAGCTGCGCGTGCTCGTCTCTGTAGCTGTCCATGGCCGGGCGCCGCTGCGCCACGCGCCGGTACTCGTCCTCGATCTGGCGCGAGCGGTCCTGCGCCTGCGCCAGCTGCTCCTCGAGCTGCCGCACCTGGCGTCGCAGGTCCGTGCTCTCCTCGAGCTTCTTCTTGTACTTTTCGATCACGTGCTCCGACTTGGCCAGCCGCTCGGCCGCGTGCCTGTGCTCCTGCAGCTGGTCGCGCAGCCGGACCGCCTCGTCCTTGGCGTCGGCGGCCTCGGCCAGCCTTCGCGACAGGTCGGAGATCGCCGCCGCCTGCTCCCTGCGCACCCGCTCGGCGTCCTGGCTGCGCAGGTCGGCCTTCTCCAGGTCGTGCCTGAGGTTCTCGATCTCGGCGCGAAGCAGAAAGTCGGCCCGCCCGGACTTGTCGGCCCTGGCCATCGACTTCTCCAGGTCGTCCATGCGCACCTTGAGCTCCTCGTTGAGCACCAGCAGCTCCTCGTACCTGCTCTGGACCTGCCTGTGCTCGACCGTCAGCTCGTGCGCCGACTTCTCCAGCTCGTCCTTTTCGGCGTACGACTTCATCAGCTCGGCTTGGAGCCGGGCCACCGGGTCGGCGCCATCGCTGCTGCGCGCCGCGTCGTCCATGTCCACGTCATTGCCGTCGGGCTCGCCGTCGGGCTCTGCGCTGCCCAGCTGCGCCAGCACCGACTCGATCGAGACCATGAGGCTGCGCTGGTCCTCCTCGCCCAGCGACATGATCTTGCCAATGTACACCTGGTTTCTCTCGCACTGGACCGCAAGCGTGAGGATCATGTGGCAGAGCTTTAGCAGCTCGTCTGCCTCTTCGTTTTTGGCGATCGCCGCGAGGTTTGGCTCGGCCAGGTTCGACGTGGGGTACCCAAGCACCTCCTCGTAGTACCGGGTAACCAGCTTGTACAGCTTCTTCAGGTTGTTCATTTTGAGAACCCAGTTGTCGCCGATATCGGCCGACCGGATCGACTTGAACCATTGCCGGTCGCTACAAGTTCCAGCAGTGAGAAGTTAGCCAGAGCTCGTAGCAAGCAGGGAGCGCGCTTCCTGCTAGCTCGCCGCCGCCGCCACCGCGTCACACTTACATTTCGGCGCATATTTCAAACAGGGCAATTCCGTCCGTCAGGTCGCTGAGATTGGCGACTCGCTTGCTCAGCGAGCCAAACGTCCCGACCTACAGTGGTGGCAAATTGATTAATAGCGCATACAGCCATTAGCGAAAGCCTGTGCCCGCTCCTATGCGACATTGTGACGACACAACAGCTATCTATCGTAAACGCACCCAATGGACAAAGCCCATGGCAATGTCTTCCTGGCTCATATTGTCGGAAATGCAGCAAGGGTGAAATAGGGAAAACTAATAGTGTGTGATAAAAGATGCCAGAAAAAAAAAGCAAGCAAGCAACAAATAAACAAACAAAATCTCCGTGATGTCAAAAGGTAAGGTGCCAGGCCAGGGCGACCATTGATTGTCTTTCCTTTATTCTTCCTATTTATTTTTTCTTACACTCTTGGCTTGCCGAGCTAATTTGCTTCAATGGCCAGCCGCACTGCCAATTCCGAGCCTCCTGCTAGCTTCAGTCTGGCTGCGCGCTCTGCTGCCGGGCATTTCTCGGTGCGCGGGCTCCCAGCGCTGACGCACCTTGACCGGGTCTATCTCAACGGCCTGCACACACTGCTGCCCTTCTGGATCACCAACGAGACTGGGCTGGCCCTGGATATCGCGCTCTCGGCCACGCCTGCTCATGCAGTAAAGTTTCAGCGCCACAACGCAAACTGGGATGCCGTGTCCGCAGCTAGTCGGAAGACGTACGTCGAGGTAGAGCAAGCTGCTGGCGGCACCGACAACAAACAGGGCGAGACTACCCTGCGTTGCAATGCACAGACGCTGAAGGACTTTTGCGAGGTGTTCAACCAAATAGACGGCGTGAGCTCGCTCGTGCTGCCGCCATACGAGACAGCAGAGCTTGTGCTTTTGTTTGAGGCGTGCGCGCCGCGGCCGGCATTGCACACACCCACTCACAGCCGCCGACCGTCGCTGAGCCAGCCGAGGCTAGACAGCATGCCAGTCGTGCCTGGCGCCGAGTTGGCTGCACCTAATACGGCGCCTGCCTCGGCTGACGAGGGTAGCTCTCACTTTGCATTCACGTCCAGCCATGCGATCATTACAATCCAAGCAACAACCGCTGCTGCCAACAGGGAGGCCTTGCCAGAAAAGGACTCTTATGCCGTGCAACTGCGCACTAGCTTCTGCCGCTCAGTGCTGGAGATGGATCCGCCGACGTCACGCATATACCTTGATGACTGTGCCGTTGGAAAGCCCTACGAGCGCGTGCTGCGCGTCAGGAATGCCTCGGAAATCGGCCTCGACTGGACCATGACTGTGGTGGAGACAACAGACACCACGTCGCTGTCTTCGCTGCTGTTGCTGGACGCCGATATGCGTCCGCTGAGTGGCGGCCATCTTACTGGCAGTGCTGCTACGCAGATATTTGTCCGATATACTCCCCGCGCTGCTGGCGAATTCCTATGCCGCTTCCTGGTGGAAAACAGCAACGACCCGTCCAACCAGCGCTACTGGGTCTTTAGAGCGCGGTCCACCCAGCGCCAAAAGCCCAAGCGTGTCGAGCTCATCGGCGACCCCGATATCAACTTTGGCAACTGCACTAGCGGCGTATGGTACAACCGCGAGATTGTCTTCAAGAACATCAGCGACACTCCCGTCGTCATGCGCTTCCGCGTCGAGGGCAACACGACCAACCTGACCATGAAGTCCGCCGTCAAGGCCAAGCAGAGCCTCGCCGAAGGCCAAGACGCCCTTGGCTTGCTGGCCGACGCCGGTGAGCAGTGCGTAGAGATGCCGGAGGCGGCAGTACTTGATGGCACCGAAGAGGGCCTCTTGCTGAACGATGACCTGTCCGAGCAGCAAGGAAGCCTGGACGGCAACCTTCCTCCCTCGGATGGCGTTAGCGACAGCCTCAGTGAGAGCCTGCTGGCAAACGAGAGCCGAAATGGCGCCATTGCTGCTGCGACTGCCACCGGCCTATTCTCATCCTCAGACCAGGACCCGGGGGGTCTTGATCAAGCGTCGCTCGGCACTACTACTATCACTGGCAATAGCGCTCGACGTGAGTCTAATCCGCCGGCGCACGAACCTCGAGACGGCGGACGCCGCGCTCAGCCCCGAGACCGCCTGGTAGCCTCGCATGGTCACCAGCCCGCTCTCTTTGACGAAGTTCTGATCAAGCCCGGATCGATACGCACTGTAGTCCTGTCGCTGATCGGCAACGCCACCAGCGCCACCTCCCTTAGCGCCGGCCAGTTTGACACTCAGTCATTTACCCTGTTTTGCGAGTGCAGCGCGCCAGCCGGCAGCAAGCAGTCGCCCCCCTCGCCCTCGCCGCTTGCTGCAAAGGGCGCTTCTTCTGTTGCCGATCGAAACGTGGAGCGTCTGTCGCTTCCCTGTACGCTTAATATGTGTACGTCGCTTGTGCGCGTCACGCCTGCCCTGCTTGACTTTGGCTCGGTTGACGTTGGAATGCTCAAAACAATGTACTTGCAAGTCGAAAACTTGTCGCAAGTAGAGGCTACGGTCCAGTGCAGGCTCGAGTCCAAGGTCATTAACTGCACTCGCGCGCCAGTGGTCATCCCGCCGCTAATGTCAGAGACGATCCGAGTTGACATCTATCCCCGCCGCATCAACCCCCGCTATCGCAAGCAGATCATTGTGCGCAACAAACACAACCGCTTCAACGACAACGTAGTCGAGGTCCGCAGCATCCACGTCGATCAGCGCCGCATGGCATTCCACAACCTATTTTACAAGACGCTTGTCCAGGACAACGAGCAGAACTTTGTCGACTTTGGCGCCGTGCCCCTCAACTCGCGCACCGTGCGCATGATCAGCCTTCGCAACATCTGTCGCTGTCCAATTGCCATTGAAGCTTCTGTAAGCGATAGCAGCAACATTGGCGTTGGCAATAACGGCTCCAACAGCGGCATGCTTGTTGTATACAAGATTGTCCCGCTGCTAAAGAACGGCGCCATCACCACGGAGGCCCGGCTGGTTGCACGGCAGCTGCCTCTTCTCGAGCGCCAAGCAGTTATACACAGTAACATCGAGCGCTTCAAGGAGCACTCTGGCGGACCTTTGCTGGCAGCCGAACAAGCAGCAGCATCGCTGTCCGACTCGCTTGCTCCGTACTCTTTAGCGCCCCCTGGTGGCTGCAAACTGGCGGCTGCCCTGCAGCCAGACATGTTTGTCGACAAGACTGTAGAGCGAGGCCATGTGTGCTTGGCGCCCTTTTCGCCGCGAGGGCGCATAGTAGGGAAGCATCGATCGGTGGACTACTTGGACGTTGCACCTGCTCCCAAGCACTCGTCTAGTGTCGTGCGAATACAAGAGGGCGGCCTCTGGCGCGCGCCAGCGTCTAAGCAGCTCGAGGCGGGCGCCTCCATGCTACGGAGCTCGCAGACCGAAAGCGAGGAGGCTGCCCTGCCGCCATCTACTCTGGTCGATTCTGAACTGGCAACTCCGGCTACTGCTGCTGCCGCCGCTGCCTCTGCCGTTTTGGTCGAGGCCCACACGCCAGAAGATGTCGATACTCTAGAGATTCTAGAGCGAGCCAGGCAGCTTCTGGACGAAATCGTCGGCAATTTGGATCTGGTGCCTCCAGTCATGTTTTCGTCGCCTCAGGCAGAGGACGAGTATGTGCGCAGGCAAGTCGACCTGCGCAAATACATCGACCTGCTAGTGGAGTCGGGGTTCTTGCGCCCAGCGCGTCGCATGGTATTTGCGGCAGGCAGCGACCGGCCGCTGATTATCATGATGTGCCCTGTCGAGGCCCCCGACGTTGCCGACAAGGCCGTGTCGCCGCGCTTTGACGCTAACGTCTACTTCCGGCTTGTCAACCGGCCAAGCGACTTGCTTCCGTTTACCGAGAGCGGCGGCGGCGGATCGTCAGTGTTTGCCAACTCGTACCAGCTCCCCGTGCGCAGATTCCTGGTTCAGGCGTCGCTGTGCCGAACGGAGCTCGAAATCGGGCAAAAGAGCATCAACGTAGGCAACATGCAAGTCGACGAGGCGAGCAGAAAGTACCTGGTGATAAAGAACCAGACGGAGACGCCTCTGATGTACGCGATTCGCAAGACTGGCTCAATTGCTTCGGGAGACATCCAGTTTGTCGATAACAACCGCTATGGCGTCGTGCGCGGCTTCGACAGTCGGAAGATCGTATTTGTGTTTACTCCGTCGTTGACTGGCACCTACAGCGAGCAGATCAGCATCGCCAATGTGCTTGACGCGCAGGGCGGCAAAACCGCGACACTAAAGGCTGTCGTTAGGCGGCCGTCCAAGTTCTACATCCAATCGCTGTTGCTCGAGTTCGGCAAGCAGAGCGAGAGGGGGAAGGATGAGGAAGAGGAGGCAGAGGAAGAGCGCGGCTTGGAGGCTGCGACGGCGGATGCCACTGGTCTATATGCGGCTAGTCCGCGGCGTGCACTCCAGGTTGGCAAGCGCAGCGACGAGGCGCAGCTGCTTGTTATCAAGAACATGACTGGCAAGACAAGGCAGTTTGTCGTAAAGTCCATCAAGGACATGCAAGCCGAGTCCCTGCCAACTCCTCTGTCGCAGACGCAGCTACAGCAAAGCCGCAGTCAAGGACAAGGACAAGAGCAAGGGCAAGGCCGGGAGCTCGCTGAGGCGATGATGCCTGCTAGCTCGCTAGAGTTGGCGATGGCGGCAAGTCAAATCGACGACGGTGCTTCCGAGACCAGCGTCGTGTTGGATCCGCTGTTCCCGGCTGATGTCACCACACTCACGCAGTCGGCCAAGGTGCTAGATCGCGAGACTGAAGAGAAGATCGAGGCGCTGGAGCAAAAGCTCAAGATCGCGGCGCGCAAGAACAGGCCGGAAAAGGTTGAAAAATACACCAGCAAGCTCGCCAAGCTAAGAGGAGCGGTGTCTAGCGAGGTGAGCTCAGCAGCCTGTGCATCTGCATCTACATCTGTCGGCGACCAGCTGGCTAAGCGCTCTCCTCCATCAGCAGCAGGCCAGCCCCTGGTCACTGTCCAGCGGCTGGCAGCAGACACGCAGCTGCTGGTTACTTTGCCCGGCAACAGCGACGCGAGCATTCCTGTTGTGGTTGTACCGCGGATGGTGGTGGCGGCGGCGGCGGCGACGGCGACGACGACAAGCATGGCAGACAAGCAGCAGCATGGCGTCGTACTTGCCAAGGGCCAGTTCGTCGTCCATGAAGACAAGGACAAGGACAATGTCAAGATCGTCACGCTTCAAGCGGCAGTCGAGGTGGGAGGAGGCAATAGCCTCGGCCCAGCGAGGTTGGAAAGAGCCAATGAACGACATGAGGGCGAGGGGTAATGGTTATATTAAAGTAAACAAAGAAGAAGAAGAAGAAGAAAAAAAAAAAAGAAAGAAAAGGGACAATGTCTGAATAATGTCTGAACAATGTCAGTGCGAGAGGTAATAGCTCAAATAAAAATAAAAAGACACCTCAGTCGGTGGCGGCGGTGGTTGGTGCGCTGACAAAGGTAATCCTTGTCCGGGTCAGGTTGACCTGGAGGATGTTGATGTCCTCGTACTGCTGCAGGCAGCGGCTCAGGTCGGCCTCGCTAAAGCCGGCGTCGCGAGCACGGCTGAGGATGTCAGAGTAGCTGAGCTGCGGCATGGAGCTGGTGGCGGAGGCAGAGGCGGAGGCGGCCTGCATGGTGGCCAGCTGGCGAGTCATGATGGCGAAGATGGATGACACGGGGTCGGAGCGCTGCTGGCGCTCGCCAAAGATGCCGGACGCAGCGGCGGGCTGCGAGTCGAGGGTGACGTGGGCGGCGTCCATCAGGCGCAGGGCCTCGTCGACGTCCTCGGTGGCGACCTGGTCGGCGGCGCGGATGCGCGCGCGGGCCTGGGCCAGGCGGAGGATGGCCAGCAGCGTGCGCGGCGTGGTGTTGCCAATGTTGGAGCGCTCCCGGGCGGCGCCGGCGCCCGTGTCGATGGAGGAGCGCGCGCGGCGCGACGCGTGCGAGTCCAGCGCGGCCTTGTACTGCTGGCGCAGCTGCACGTAGGCGCCCACGACGTAGTCGGCGACGGCGCGAGGCAGCGCAGGCGTGCGCGCGCGCGCAGCGGCGATGAAGTGGCGCAGCAGCTCCATGTCGATGTCGTCGTCGTCGGGCGCCGGGTGGCGGCCATGGGCGTGCACCCAGGCGACGTGGCGCGCGAGCAGCAGGTCGTCGTCGTGGTTGGGGCGGTCGAGCATCAGAAACAGCACGTCGAAGCGGCTGAGCAGCGCGGCCGGCAGGTTGATGTTCTCCTCAGGCGTCATGCGCGGGTTGTAGCGGCTGCGCGCCGGGTTGGCGGCGGCCAGGATGGACGTGCGCGCGTTGAGCGTGGTGGTGATGCCGGCCTTGGAGATCGAGATGGTCTGCTGCTCCATGACCTCGTGGATGGCGGTGCGGTCGCCCTCGTCCATCTTGTCGAACTCGTCGATGGCGCAGATGCCGTTGTCGGCCAGCACCAGCGCGCCGCCCTCCAGCACCATCTCGCCCGTCACAGCGTCGCGCATGACGGCGGCGGTCAGGCCGACGCCCGACGACCCGCGGCCGGTGGTGTAGACGCCGCGCGGCGCCACCTTGGCAACGAAGCGCAGCAGCTGCGACTTTGCCACGCCGGGGTCGCCCATCAGGCAGATGTTGATGTCGCCGCGGATGGCCATACCGTCGGCCGTGCGCTTGGTGGGCGCGCCGACCAGCAGCAGCAGCAGCGCCTTCTTGACGTCGTCGTGCCCGAAGATCTCGGGCGCGATGGCGCGCGCCACGCGCCCAAAGACGTCGGGCGAGCGCTCCAGCTGCGCCAGCCGCATGTACAGCTCGGGCGTCAGCTCCGACGCCAGCTGGTCGTAGCGCCGCTTCAGCGGCCGCACGTGGTGCGCCTCCAGCAGCGTGTCTGCCAGCAGCCCTGCGCGCAGCGCGCGGAACCCCGTGTACGGCTGCGGCAGGAACACGCCGGCGACGTGCGCCACGTCGCCCGGGTTGAGCCTGCGCACTGCGCCCTCGTAGCAGTGTATCGTCAGCGTGCGCGGGATGTCGCCCATCGGCACCTGGTCCGTCATCTCCTGCAGCTTGACTTCTTGGAACCGTAGGAACCGGCTCCCGCGCGTCTGCTTGTGCAGCCGCCCGCGCGAGCGGTTCGCCGCACACCGCGCGCTCTGGCACTGCGCGAGCGGCGTGAACTGCCGCGTCTTGACCTCCTGGAACACCTCGCAGCCGCACGCATCGCACAGGTACGCCGCCACCACCATCGCCGGCCGGATGTCCGACACGCGCGTGACGATGCCGCGCACCGTTACCAGGTGCCCGATCTGGCTGGCGCCGATGTCGCGCACCGCCTGCGCCGCCTGGCTGCGGCGCGGCGCAAACCGCACCGTGTACCGCCGCGTCAGGACCGCCGGGAACAGCTCTGCGCCCAGCGCTTGCTTGGGCGCGCCCGCCGCGTCCGTCCCCAGCGCCTGGATCATCTCCTGCTCGGCCGCCTGCACCGCCTCGCGGTCGCGCCGGTCGCGGTCGCGCCGCGCCTGGAACAGCACGTCCAGCACGTCTGCGTCTGCGTCCTGCATCGCGCTTGAGCTGGGCTCCGGCATGACGCTGTCGATCGCCCGGCTGAACAGCTCGACATAGCACTTTGCGTTGTTCTCGATGCGGTACGCCAGCGACGACGCAAACGCAAACGGGGGCTGCCCGCCGCCGCTGCTTTCGATTTCAAACGCCCTGACGTCGTCGAGCGATATCTCCACCGTGTCCTCGGCGCGGTCGGCCACGCGCTGCAGCATGCTGGCGTACTTTGCCTGCGGCAGCTTCTTAGACCCCACCGCCTCGCCAGCGTCCATCATCTCATCAGCGTCCATCATCTCATCAGCGTCCATCATCGCCGCCTGCTTCTTTCCTCCGGCATCGACAAACTTTTCCAGGAACTGCGATATCTTTCCTACAGGACATGGCGGTTGATGGTGGGCGCAGAGGCAGCACGCGTGCGTGTCCAATTAGGGAATTAGGGAGCTTGCTTGAGCAGGGCGTATCGATTCGTTTTCAATTGCAAACTAGGCATGATTACGCAGACTAAACAAAAGCGCATGTTCAACGTACCCACTTCGCTGTCGTAGTCGACAATAGAGCGAATTGCCGCGAGCGCGCTCATTTTCTTCTTTCAGCGATGGGGGTGGTATGCGATTTGAACGCCTATGCAATAAAGTTAGCCCAGAGTGGAAAAAGACAAGCAAAATGCCATTAGATATAGAGAGCAGAGCAGAGCAGGGCAGAGAAGCAGTGGAGGGCGCCTGGCTGAACGCGTTGTTATGAATAAGCCTGATTGCCTAATCCGCTATTGTAAACAGCAGCATCCTGATTGGTCTTTTAGTTTGGCCAGCCCTTTCGGACTAGTCAGTCCTTCAGACTAGGATTAGAGGGCGTCTTTAGCGCCAGCCCGCTCTTCCCAAGCCACTCGTCGCCCAGCTGCCGCACAAAGTTGGCAATGTCCATCGGGTTGGACGTCGCGCCGACCGGGTATGCTACCGAGGGCCACTTGCTAGCCATCGGACACGACCGAGGCTCGTACGTCGCCTGTGCAACCGCGCTGATCTGGCACCGCTTCCACGTCTGCGGGAACTGCCGCGACAGCTCGAATGCGCTGAGCAGCTGGCGATGGCCCAGCTCGCACCGCTCCATGTCAGCCAAGTGCTTTGCCACGTCGCTGGACAGCACCGACTCTTGCGCCATCTCGAGCGCCGCCGACGAGAGCCGGTAGTGCACGCACGCTGTGATCAGCGCAGCGCACCCGCGAAGCGGAGACAACTCGCGAGTGTTGCATTCTCGGTGCAGGTGCTGGCACATGCCTAGCATCGTCGGCCACTTTTTCCTCATCTCGGCGGGCGGGTTGAATGCGCTGCGGCACCAAAAGTCCTCCAAGCAACACGCCAGCGACTCGAGGTAGTATGCGAGCTCCAGCTCCTTCTTGCCCCTTGGCGCATGCTCGGCATCTCCGCTGTGCTTGAATGAGCGCATGTAGGCCTCCAGGCGAGCTGAAAGCCGCCTCAGCTGCTCGACTTCGCTGGGCGGAATGTCGGCCGCTTTGCGGCTGCTGCCACTGGGCGCCATCGCTGCCGAGTCCTCCTGTCCACTAGGCTCTCCTCCCCTGCCCCTCTCGGACGTGCGTGGCCGACTCTCGGATGAAGGCCTAGTCGCAGATGCCGTGCGCACAGGCGAGTGATGGTGTGGCGCGCCGTGTGGCCTACGAGCGGGCTTTAGACCGGAAACGCCTGTTGGAGCCTCCACAGGCTTGCGCGCTCGCTTGCTTGGTGGTACGGTAGCGATTGCGTCGAGCACTCGCTGCCGCGCTTTCTTTGGAACACGTATTTGCAATTTAAAGTCCGGCCGTGGTCTCTTTCGGGGCGTGTGCGCGTCAAGCTCTGGCTCGGGGTCGGGGTCAGGGCCAGTGGCATGCCGAGAAGCCCTGCGCCGATGGTGCGCACCATCGAGATCCGGCGACGAGCGGCTGCTTGTGCTTAGGCGGCTATCTCTGGCATCCAAGGCCTCAGATTTCCCCTTGGGCTGCTTCTCTTGGCGCTTGCCCAGCTTCTGTTGCAAGTGCAGCGCATCTAGCCTGAGCTGCAACGCTGCCAGGCGGTCGAAGGAGGGCAGCAGTACGTTTATGTGAGCTGGAAGCGGAGTCGCAAGCATGCTTAGCCGAGGCCGCACTTGCGACATTACAACCGTCTTAACGAATACGTGCTTTTGTGAAGTGGGCATCGAGTCCAATGCGCCAGCGTGCAGAGTCGCCGTGTTGGCCGATGCGGGCGGGCTAGGCTTAATAAAACTCATCAGGTGGTCGAGGGTTGACTCGCTCTCCCG
The DNA here is from genome assembly GCA_027578655.1 of Coemansia sp. RSA 1694. Classification (NCBI taxonomy): domain Eukaryota; kingdom Fungi; phylum Kickxellomycota; class Kickxellomycetes; order Kickxellales; family Kickxellaceae; genus Coemansia; species Coemansia sp. RSA 1694. The sequence goes on along the minus strand of JANBTL010000006.1, from coordinate 25,951 downwards.
CTGCGCGCCGCGCGAGCCAGTTGCTGCCGCCTTTGCTGGTGCGCGCGCCCCGCGAGCTTGCGAGGCTGGCCCAGCTGCTTGAGACACGCTACCATGCACGGGCGATGTTTCGGCGGCCGCCGCCGCTGGCTTTCCAGCTTCCAGGGGCTTTGTCGCCGTAGACTTTGGCTTGTCTTGCGGGTTCGGAGGCGCGGGAGCGTATCCAAACACCGGCTTGTCAAGGCCTAGAAATGTATATCCCTCTGTCGTCTTGCTGCGCACTTCGAGCCCAAAGTGCTTCCGAAAGTCGTCGATCCCAGCAATAAACTCGGGTCGCTTGAACAGCCCAAGCGGCTGGGTTTGAGCGGAGGAGCCGGCGTCCGCCGTAGCTGACGAGGGTACTACCGAGTTGGAGGCGGATGTGCTCATTTTACTGACTGCCAAATCGAAAAAGAAGAATAAAATAAAAAAATAAAAAATAAAATAGAAAGGAGGCAAAGACAAAGGGAAGAAAGTGCGGGGGACGCCCGCCGCCTGCTCGCGCAAGTACAGATGTTGAATAAGCAACTTTACTTTGTTAGTCAAACTCAAAAGCCAATGGTGAATAAAATATTTATAGCCGGCAAGCGGGCATCCTCGCCGCCTTAGAAGAGGCTGGCAACGTCTCCGGGCATCTCGTCGACCTGGGTGCCGTAGTACTGCTCAATGCCACGCAGCTTCTCCACATCATCTTCGGCGACAAAGTTGATGGCCACACCCTTGCGACCGAAACGGCCACCGCGACCAATGCGGTGAATGTAGTTCTCGCGAGAGATGGGAAGGTCGTAGTTGATGACCAGCGAAATCTGCTGCACGTCGATACCACGCGCAAGCAGATCGGTGGCAATGAGGATGCGAGACGAACCCGAGCGGAACTCCTTCATGATGGTCTCACGCTGGCCCTGCTCCATGTCTCCGTGCATGGCCGAGACGGTGAAGCTACGCTCGCGCAGCTTCTCGGTGAGGAAGTCGACCTTTCTGCGGGTGTTGCAGAAGATAACCGCCTGAGTAATGTTAATAGTCTCGTACAGGTCAGCCAGCGTGTCGAACTTGAACTCCTCGCGCTCGACCGAAATGTAGAACTGCTTGATACCCTCAAGGGTCAGCTCGTCGCGCTTGACCAGGATGCGGATGGGGTCGCGCATAAACTTGCTGGTAACGTCAAACACGCTGTTGGGCATGGTGGCGCTCAGCAGGACGACCTGAACCTCTGGGGGCAGGAGCTGGAAAACCTCGTAGATCTGGTCCTTGAAACCCATGGACAGCATCTCGTCGGCCTCGTCCAGGGCAAAGATCTTGACCGAGCCCGTCTTGAGGGCACCGCGCTTGATCATGTCATACACGCGGCCGGGAGTGCCGACAACGACGTGAACGCCATTGTTGAGGTTCCTCTGGTCCTCGGCAACGTTCGTGCCACCGATGCACGGGTGAACCTTGACCTTGCGGAAGTCACCAAGCGAGGTCATGACCTTCTGGATCTGCATCGCCAGCTCGCGAGTGGGCGCCAGAACCAGGGCCTGGATCTGAGGAAGGTTGGGGTCGATCCTCTGCAGAATGGAGATCGAAAAGGTAGCGGTCTTGCCGGTACCCGACTGGGCCTGGGCAATAACGTCGCGGCCCTTCAGAACGGGGACAATGGCGCGCTGCTGGATGGCCGAGGGGCGCTCGAAACCAAAGGCGTAGATGCCGCGCAGCAGGTCGTCGTCGAGACCCATGTCGTCGAAGCTCTCGACAACGTTGTCGTAGTTGGAGGAGATGTCCTTGGCATCAATCTCGGTAAAAGCGCTATAGAAATAGAGTGTTTTTTAAAAAATGGAAAGCGGGGTTTAGAGCGAGGTATACACAGCACCCTTCTCGGAGCTTGAAACACTTTGCTCACGCACGAACAGCCAAGCTGCTGGCAATACTTACTCGGCCATGTTGTCGGATTTAGCTGTAGTAGCGATTGGATGTGTGTTTGCTTGCGATGGAGACAAAGACAGATGTGCGATGTAACAATTTCGTTGCCTCGGCTAGATTGGAGGGCTGAAAACGAAATGTAGGCGTGGCGAGAGCAAAAAAAAAATAAACGACTAGAAATAGAGAGTTTATTGAGAAGCAAAAGAGAAAGGTGCGGGCAGCCGCAAGCGCTTGCCAGCTCGACTGCATAGCACGCTCGCTCATACTACTCGCTGCCTGCCCTTTGCCGTCTTTGCCCCCGCCGCTTGGCTTTGACCAATGCAGCGAGACTTTGACATTGCCAAAGGGCTTTATCTAAAGTGGATTCCTCGCAAGCGTCCCAAAAAAAAAAATGCGTCCAATAAAAAAAATTTTCACCCAATTTAAATCTTGTAATTAGTCGGATTGGCGGATCGCTGGCCATGTGATGCTGAACAAGGCCACGGCTAGCTCCTTAGGCGGCAGCGCCTCAGTGGCAAACCGTGACTGCGCAACTGCTACAAGCGCAGCAGTAGTGTGGATGCAGGGCTCCTGTAGCATGCACCTGCTACAATAAGGACCTGGAAGCAGGCAGTAGCAGACGTCGTCGTCGTCGCAGGACTGAGTGGCACTCTTTACTCTGAAGAGCGAGCGGCCGTTGCTGTTTAGGCAGACCACGCCGCGATCAACCAACCCGAGCGCATTCACCATGTGCTCATGGCCGAGGAGAACATACAAGTCAGCCATCCCGTCGCCCGTCTGCCCTGCGGCCTGAGCCGCGCCATGTACCTCTTTAACGATTGAGGAGAGCTGCTGCCGTACATAGGAATACATTTACGACTTGTCCGAGAACTGTGATGAGGAGAAAGGCAGGCGCTGCGGACAAGTGTAGATTGGCTGATCACACGCTAATGGTATGCCTAATGGCGTATGTGGCTACCCAACGGGAATTATGTTCTAGCCAAAGTAGTACAAGCATTGTTGCCGAACAATGTTGCATCAAAGGTCCTCGCCTGTCAGTATGCAAAGCAAGCCTCACTTGCAACTTTGCGATAAAAGGGGTTTACTTGACAGCTTGTGTCTTGTTCCCAGTCATTCCTAATATCTGCTCTGCTTACTGCGTTTGCCGTGAAAAAAATACTGACACGCCCTAGATAATTGTAGTCTATTATAGCCAGCCAAGCTGATGAGCTACGGAGATAACGCATCAGAGATGCGCATACACCAGGCCGCCGCCATCGAAGAGACGTCCGTGCATGTTGAAGAAGGTGTGTTGATCTCTGCCAATGCCAATACTGAACTCGAAGGGAAGCCAGCAGCCTTTGTCCAACGCGCTAGACTTGCAGGAACATTTGACCACATCTGGGAGCTGTTTGAAAGGCCCGACCCTGAAAGCAGGCTCCAGAATCCACTGATACTACTCAAGCTCAATCCTCGCCAGGCCTACACTTTTTCAGTCGCATTCCTTGGGTGGATGGTCGACGCCATTGACTTTTTCTGCGTATCAATGTCTACGACCGAACTGGGCGATGCATTTGGTGTTGAGCCATCGCGAGTTACCTCAGCGATTACAGTAACGCTTATGCTGCGACCGGTTGGTGCGCTTGTCTTTGGTGTTATTGCCGACCGATACGGCCGTCGCGTGCCGCTAATGGTAAACCTCTTTTTATTTACGATTATCGAGCTGGCGTCGGGATTCTCTCACAACCTCTCTACATTTATTGGGTTGCGTGCGGTGTACGGTATTTTGATGGGTGGTGAGTGGGGTCTTGGCAGCTCGCTAGCTATGGAGGCGTTGCCAGTCGCAAGCAGAGGCATATTCTCGGGCATTTTGCAAGAAGGATATGCCGTAGGAAACCTCGTTGCCGCCATGTTGTACTATGCTATAGTCCCCAGTCTTGGATGGCGGGCTTTGTACTGGCTCTCGATTATACCCGCGGTTATCACGATAGCAATGACGTACTTTCTCGACGAAACCGACGCGTGGAAACAAGCGCGACAGGCGCAGCGAGCTAGCTCCAAGCCGTACTACCAAATTGTCCTGGACATGCTAAGGCAGTACTGGCTGCGCTGCATATACGCCGTATTGCTGATGGCAGCAATGAACTTTCTCTCCCATGGCAGCCAAGACCTGTATCCGACATTTTTAAAGAAGCAGCACGGCTTTTCGCCCAAGCAAGCAACCGTTGGCACTGTAGTTGGCAATCTCGGTGCCATTGTCGGCGGCATGAGCTTTGGCTACATCTCCGAGTACCTGGGTCGGCGCAGAACCATTGCCATATGTGCCATCTGCGGCGCCTGCTTCATCCCTCTGTGGATACTACCAAGCAAATACGGCCCGTTGCTGGCAGGCGCCTTCTTTATGCAAATGTTTGTCCAAGGAGCATGGGGAGTCATACCAGCTTACCTTAGCGAGATATCGCCCGAGGGCTTCCGAGCGACCTTTCCCGGACTCTCCTACCAGCTGGGAAACCTGATCTCAGCTAGCGCCAGTCAGATCGAGGCCACGATGGGAGAGAGAAACCCACTGCCGGAGCAACGCGATGGCGCCAAAGTGCCAAACTACGGCCGCGTACAAGGCATCCTCATCGGCGCCATTTACAGCTGCGTTTTAGTTCTGATTGTCGCTGGGCGCGAGGAGCGAGGCAAGAGCTTCACACAGAGCATCGAGATCAAGAGCGAGACACGACCCGGCGAGCCACTCGATAGTGTCTCTCGTAAAGACGAGGCATCAAGACGCCAAGAATCGAGTTAAATAAGAATAAGAGACATGTTTAAGCAGAAAGTATGAAAGCAGCAAAGCACGCGTAGCGAATGAATGGAGGCCACTCATCGACAGCACGGCATTAGTACTTGAACGCGCCCTCGTACTCCTCAGTGTCGTCCTCGGTAATCGAGGTCCAGAAGCCGTAGATGCAGAATATGGCGGCCGAATCTAGTAGCGTGGCAAAGAAGGCGCCATCTATCTTGTTGTTGGTGCCCGTGCAAATCTTCTTGCTAGCGACAAACAGTAGCACCTGAGCAACGGCAAAGCAAGCAAGGGAGCTGAAGAGCCAGATCAGGGGCAAGCGCACGGCGAGATACTTGACGACAATAATCGACTGCGCGGTGATATAGACCACCAGCGCGACCAGCGGGAATACCAGGTACATGGTAAAGAGGCCCGGCGAGTACAGCGGATCGCTGGGCTTGGGCTTTAGGCCGCTGGAAATGCCAAAGGCAGTGTCGGCAGCCATATATCCAAAGCCAATGAATATAATCGCTGTAGACACAACAATGGACAGTATTGAGGCAAACGAGCCATCAGCCATGATCTGAAAGCCTACAAGCGCCGAAAAAAACACGACATACAGTCCAAAGCCCAGGTACTCGGTTAGCGACTGGCCAAGCGTTGTTGCCACACTTAAGCGCGCACACGGCATCTATTGCAGGAGCGAGCAAGACAATCCTTCCTTCGCCCAAACAATGTCCAGCGCGGCGCTAGCTGGCACAATGGCAAAAACATAGTGCTGCGCCGCACGAGGCCAAGAAAATAAAGCATGAAGCAAGACCAGGGCAAGTTGCGCTAGTGCACGGGCTAGAGCAGCACACCTGGCAAAGAATAAAGTATGCCATGGCACTTACCGACAAACCCGGTCAGCATCAACGCCCAGAAGAAAGAAATCGTGAGCGCAGTGTTCACGACACCAAGCCACTACAATGTTGGGCAAGTCAGACCCCGAAACGACAAGGGTTAGTTAGTAAGAACGCCTTGTGTCAGCATGGAAACACAAACAAATGGGCTCGTCATCACTAGCTTTAGTAGGCATTTATAGCGTACCTTGTTAGCCTTGGCCGACATAAAGATAAAGTCAGCACCGGCAATGTTGAGCACCAAGCAGATACTGAACAGTGTGAGAAGCAGCGCAATCTCTCGCCGACCTACATTTACATTTATTCACCCAGAGGCACTCCACGACACAGACACCATGTTAGCAATGCTGGACTGACTTGTATACGGGCTCGGCTAATCGCGGCTGCAGATGGTCGCTTAGTAGTGCGTTGCACACAGCAAAGCTAGAGTGCAAGCACAGCCAGGCCTCCATATGCCAGGACACAGGAACGCAAAACAGCATCAAGGCGCTTTACCCTCCGCTGTGCAAGCCATGCATGGGCAGGAACTTTTATGCGCACGGCCGTGCAAAGTATTCCCCAAAAATAGCAGCAAAAGCAGACATGAAAAAAAGATATATATGCTACTTTGAAGGGTGCACTTTTGTGTAGTCGGTCCACATGGTTTGCCTGGAGCCCACTTTGCAAAGCACGGTCCACTTACCAACTGCGTCCAGCCGCCGATGGGCACGGAACCCCAAGTACAACGTGACCAACAGGGCAATGATGGAGATGACAAAGTCTGGAAGGTTGACAAAAGCCGCATCTCCAGCTGCGTAGGAATTCAGGTGGCACGTCGGCAGCACCGCGTCGCCAAACAGTCGGCAGACCGGTAGCGGTGAACGCTGGCACAGGGAGAGAAAGTCGCCGTACCGCATGGGACCGCTGTTGGAGCTGCTGGAGAGGGAAGGGGAAAGAGAGATACCGAAAGAGCGCTGCACGCTAGAGCAAACGCGTATTAAAGAAGTAAAATAAAGTAAAAATAAAAGTGGGCGCTAACAGAGGACCGTTGACGGGAAAGCCAGCCAGCACGGTATAGACGAGAGACAAGCAGAGGCGAAATGGACAAAATTCAGGAGAAGGACGAGGAGGAGGAACAAAAAAGACGCTATTATAAGAGCGAGGTGGTGAATTCAGAACCAAAGGAGAAGTGGGGGGGACTGACTGGCTCACGCATCAAAACAAAGAAAAGCTCGGGATCGCCACTATATGTCAATCCGTTTCGAGTCGAGCCGATAGATCATCGTCGGCTCATCGCTTAGCCTCGTCAGCACTTGCAAAAAACATTTGTGAATCTCTTCCTCCTGCAACTTGCATTGCTTTCCTTTTATTCGTCTTTTTCAATCGCCCACCTTTTTACGGACATTGGGTAAGAGCTCGGCGCACCATAGCCTCCGCCCAGTACGGCAATCATTATATTTCACGCCTGCCTGCTCGCGGCTATCGAACTAAATCGCCCCCAGCTGCTTGCGCGCATTGATGGGTACGAGAGAGGCCACCTCGAAATCGGCTTGCGTGCTTTGAGACTTTGGAAACTGCTTTAATTAGCCTTTGGCGTGCAATTCCTGCCAAATCAACTGTGCTGAAACCGTATACTCCATTTGCCTCGCCATCCATCTCCGCTCCCATCTCATTTGCATAGATTCAGCGCTAGGAAAAGGCACAGCAGACCGCGCCACCAGTGCTGCTGTACTCGAGATAGCAGCCGAACTTAATCCTCGCAACTTTGACAACAGCACTCAGCGCGTTAGCGAGGCAAGTTTTTCCCTTCGCAATTTCACTATTTCTTCTCTAACTCATGCTTGACGCGTATAGCTTGGCCACTCCGCACCCTTTCCCTTCTTATGAGACGCTATTGTACTCATCCTTTTGCGCCCGTACTTGTTTGCTTTTGTTCTTGTTTTCGTTTAACTCTACTGTAGTTGATCTGTCAGGCCGGCCACATCGTTACTGTTCAATATCTGCGCAGTCTCTTACTCGTTTACGGCTTACTCAGCGAACCCAGCACAAAAAGCTTAGTCAGTGCGGATCTCGACACGGTTTCGGCCACTATCAAGGGCATCTTAACGTCAGTCGACTCTAGCGAACTCGTCGTTGCTCTTATCCTGCAAGCGCTTGACACGCCGCCCGACTCGCCACTGCCACCGCCACTATCTCATCTTGGTGCTGCCGCCTACAGCTTTCCCATCGCCCGCATTATCCATTTCACGCACCACGACTATTGGGTCTCGCTTGCTGCTCTCTCGGCGCTAGCTACATCGGACGATCCAGACCTCTCTGCTCAGGCACTATCCCTACTGCCCTCGTATCTATCTCGCCTCCCTAACGAAAGGACCAACCTCAGCCCCGCTCAGGAACGCACGTTCGCCTTTGCCGTCAGCAACATCGTATCAAACAAGGCGCTGTTTAATACCCCCGCCGTCATTGCCAAATCTCAGCACACAAGCATGGGATTTGCCGAGCAGCTACTGCGAGCGGGCTCTCGCGCGTCGGTGTCTGATGTAATCAGCAACTATGCCCAACAGCAAAGCACTAGCAGACAGGCTGCTAGCGGCGAGTCCTCTGCAAATCTCCTGACTATCGACGACGTCGCAAAAGCCATCGCCCTGATAGCCTCCACCATCAACGCTGACGACGACTGGAGATCGAGCGATATTGCCGCAGGCGTCAACCAGTGCTGCCCCAGCCTCAACTGGGAGGACGTGATCTACCGACTGCCCTACTCTAACCTCTCCGTCCAACAAGAGGCAGGCGCAGCGTTCGTAGTCAGCATCTTCTTGGCTGCTACCGCGGGCCAGACCCGTCCGTTCCCCTACGCGTTCATGTACGAGGTCTGGCCCGAGCCTCAGGCGCAGGCCTCGTTTCTACGCTGCGCGCTTGGCTCGGCCAAGCTGGCTCCTCATTTGATTGACAAGCACATGCCTGTTGTGCTGCCCGATCCGCTAGAGACGCTGTACCATGTGTACCACTCCGAGTTTGCGCGCCTCATCTCGTCGCCCTGGAACTCGCTGTCGTTGGTCCTTGCTCTCTCTCACCTTCTGGACAGCAAGGCAGCAGACGATGCCCGAGCACTGCTGGAGTATGGCATTTCGCGAGAGCCCCTGCTTGTTACCCTGGCACTGGCGCGACTCAAGGTCCAGCACCCGCGTCTGCAGGCTCTTCTTCAGCACAACGTCGTGCGCTTTCTTCGGCGTGAATTTGGCAGTGCCGCTCTCTTTTTTGAGCTGTTCCGCCTGTGCGAGAAGAAGGTCATGGTGTCATTCTTCTGCAATCTACAGCGCAAGGACCCGTCGTTTTTGCGTCGCATCTTGGGCGTGCTGATCGACCTCGGCATCATCAACGAGCTGCTCCTGATGCCTAAGCGCGAGGACGTTATGATGCTGGACTTTATTGTCGAGCTAGCCGTCTTTGCGGCACGGCGTGGCTACTTGGCGTTTGACTCGTGGTTTCCGGGACTGCTCGCCGAGCTGGGAAGTGACATGCTTCATGCCTCGCTGGAGATTCTGCACGCCAAGCTTCAGCTCGAGGCAGCTAGGCAGCGCGGCGAGGACGGGGGGACCAATGCGTACTCGTCGGCGGAGCTGACAACAATGTTCAAGGCCCTCGGCACTATCAACATGTCGCCCAACAACGCGGCAAACCTAAAGGCGCTGTACACTCAGTTCCTCGAGCTGGCCACCGAGTTGGAGCTTGCAGAGAATGAGCACAGCGCTGACGAGGGCCGCATCGAGAAGGACGCCGAAAGCCTCTTTTTGAGCCTTTATCGCGGCGAGCTGTCAGTCGACAAGATGGTGGACACCTTGGAAGATCTTCATGACTCGCTAAAGGTGTACATGCGCAAGACCTACGCTCACGTCATCCAGTATCCGCTGGAAGAGTTTGCCTTTTTCGACAACTACCCGGACAAGGAGCTGATGATCACTGGACAGCTTGTTGGCGCCCTGATTCAGCGGCACATGCTGTCTCCCTCTAGCGAGCCAGCTATCCTAGATATGCTGGTTAGAGCGCTACAGTCGTCGACATCATCAAAGTCCTTTCGCTTTGGCATGACTGCCTTGGAGGCGTGCCAAGCGAGAATCGAGCAACTGCCCGTGTTTTGCTCTGCCATCTACCAGATACCGGCGATCCGCCAAAACAGCAGCGCGCCTGCGGCTCAGCTTGTAAAGTCAATCATTGCCTCGGCCGTACCTCAACGCGGCGGACGGACGGTCGATACACTGGCTGGAGAGCAGACAGGCTTATCGACTGCGACCAGTGCCGGTATGGCAGCTCGCGCCTTGGCACACGCGCGCGATGACTCCCCAAGTGTCCTCGCGACTGGGTTTGTCTTTCACAGCGTCAAGCCCTCGCCCCTTCCCGTGGTCGATGAGCCATATGCTGAACCATCGGAGGGCGCCAAGGACAAGATCCAGTTTGCGGTCAACAATCTAGCGCCAAACAACCTTGCCGACAAGACTGGCGAGGTGGACAAAGTGCTTATGCCCAAGCACTTTGTCTGGTTTAGCCAAGAGATCATCGTCAAGCGCGCTAGCCAAGAGCCCAACTACCACTCGCTTTACTTGCTGTTCATCGACGCTCTGAATCGACCGGTGCTAGCCAAGTGCATCTTGCGAGAGACGCTGGCCAGCATCGCTCGCCTGCTTAATGCCGAGTCGACGATAAGCAGCTCACGAGACCGCGGCTACCTGAAGAACTTGGGCGCCTGGCTTGGCGGGATTACGCTTGCGCGGAACCAGCCTATCCTACGCGAAAACATATCCTTCAAGGAGCTGCTGTGCGAGGGCTTTAGCGGTAACCGGTTGATCGTGGCCATCCCCTTTGTGTGCAAGGTCCTTGAGCAGGCGGCTCGCTCGACTATCTTCCACCCGCCCAACCCGTGGCTGATGAGCATCATGGCAGTCTTGTCCGAACTCTACGCGACCGCCAACCTGAAGCTCAACTTGACCTTTGAGATTGAGGTGCTGTGCAAGGCCCTCGACCTCGACGTCAAAGAGATTGCGCCGACGTCTATACTTGGCAGCTATCTGGCACGCGGGGCGGTCGATGCGCTTGGCTCTGATCTCTCTCAAGTAACGCTTGGTGGGAACGGCGCCGCCAATATTCGCTCTAACGTGGCAGCGGCTGCCACCCCGTCGCAAGGAGAGGGAGCGGCGAGCGTCGTTCAGATGCCCGTCTTGAGCGGAGTTGACATATCCGTCGACATTCTGGGCGTGCTTACTCAGCACGCATCCTTCCAAGCTGCCGAGCCGCTGTTTAACCAGCAGCCTGCCATGAAGAAGATGTTCTACATGCTGACTGAGCGTATGATTCGCGAGATCATCCCCATCCACGTCGCTCGGTCGATATTCGTGGCAGTTAGCTGCACTCGAGACACCATTCAGAAGGACTTTTGCGGCGAGCCCAACGAAGAGCATGTGCATCGTGCTGCCCAGGTCATGGCACGCGGGCTGGCAGGAGCGCTGGCGGTTAGCCTGTGCCGCGAACAACTCAAGAGCAAGCTCTACCTGACTATGCGCGAGTTCCTGATTGGGCATTCCGTTCCCGAGCAGTCGTCAAATACGATTGCGGTGGGATTGGTGGCAGATAACCTCGACCTGGCGTGTGCCATTGCCGAAAAGGAGTCGATCGAGCGTGCATCTCAGCAGATTGACTTGATCCTTGGCGACTTGTATATGGCTCGCAAGCGTACGCGGGACCGCACTGGCCAGCCGTTCTACGACATTGCTCGGTACAGCCGTCTGGCATATCCGACCGACTTCCCCGACGTGCTCAAGGTCAGGCTAAATGGCTTGCAGCCCGGCCACCTGCGCATCTATGAAGGATTCACGCAAATACCGCATTTCTTTAGCCAGATCGGTAACGGCACGCCAGGTCTTTCGGTCTCCGAAGCCTCTGTGGCGCCTATTGGCGCGACCTCTGGCATACCTGGCTCCAACAGCGAAGCGGCCATCGTCTCGGCTGAGTTTGCCGCCTCCGCTTCTGATACCACTGGAAAGTTCAACAGCGCCCAGTGCTTTGAGCGGTTTGCCGCCATTATCGCTGACCTTGACAAGATCGTCTCCACTGCCGAGCCCAGCGTAACGCTGTCTCAGCTTCCTTCGCAGCACGACGCCTGCCTTTACGCGCGTGACATTATCATCCTTGCTGTGCGCTCGGTGAGCCCCGACGAGACGGCGATGGACTTTGCTCAGGCACTGGTCAACTACTTGTACCGCTCAGACACGCGACTTGGGATTGACTTGTACGTTTTGCTGCTGGCGCGGATGTGCGAGATGTCCCCGCGGGTGGCAAAGGAAGTGACATCCTGGCTGGCATTCGCTGACGACGAGCGCAAGCACAACGTTCCGGCTACCATTGCGCTAATCAATGAAGGTCTGGTGGGTATTGAAGATGAGGATGATCAGCTCAGCCGCCTTGTCGAGGCCAACCGGCAGACGGCAATCGACTTTGCCGCCCGCTTTCTGCGCAGTGCACTTCTCGATGGGACCGTGGCAGCCGATATTCGGTCCTTTTCAAAGACCATGCAGTCGTTTGTTAAACTAGTCCACTCTGGGAGAGCGCCGCCGATCGTCACACAGTTCTTGGATGACATTCAGTCTGCCCAACTGCAGCAGCAGCAGCAGCAGCAGCAGCAACAACAACAACAACAACAACGCCCGACCAGCCAAGTCTCCAAGTCGCCCTCCGACTACCAGCCAAGCTCTGACCCCAGTCAGCCACGCTTGCAAGGCGAGGTGCTGCCCGGCGCAACGGCCGGGCCTGCCAGAGCTAGCTCTGTAGAGCCTGCCAGTCGCTCTCAGGAGACCGCTAGCTACCAGCACATTCTTTTGAATTGGGCGCGCGTGTACAACCACCCAGCCGCCGGCGAGGCTGAGCTGACTACGCTGGTGCGCCAGCTTCAGCAGCAAGTGCCGCTCCAAGAGACAGCTGTGGCTGCAGCCTTTTTCCGCGCTTGTGTCGAGGCAGCAATGTCATTCTACGACCAGACCGCCGTGGCCTCGAGGCAATCGCTTCGCGAAGGCGGAGCTGCGCCGCCTGGGGCTACTGGATACCAAGTTGCCGATGCGCTGGTCAAGCTAGTTATCTATTTGACCAAGCTTGGGCGCAATGGCAGCCACGCGGACTTGCTTCCGATGCGCATGTTCCTATCTAGCGTCGCCCTAGCCATTGTACATACGCATAGCAGCAGCCCCGAGTCGTTTGGCGCGTGCCAGCGGCCGTTTTTCCGTCTCTTGTGCAGCGTGCTCCACGAGACTAATGCGGCATACCAAGGCGAGGAGGCGTGGTGCACTGACGAGTGCCATCGCGCCATTACTCGGCTCTTGGGCGAGACGCTGCTGCTCCTATCGCCATCGTTTGTGCCTGGATTTAGCTATGTGTGGCTCATGCTTGTCTCGCATCGCCACTTCTTCCCGCGGCTTGTAGAGAGCAAGGAGACCTGGTCGCTGGCAGCCGCTCTTCTTGAAAGCCAGCTGTCGTTCCTGCAGCCGTTCATTGCCAGCGGACAAGCCAGCGAGTCGCTAAAGCTGCTGTACCATGGCGTGGTCTGCGTCATCCTGGTTGTTCTACACGACTTCCCCGAGTTCCTCGCAGGCTACGCACTGATGCTGTGCGATTCGATTCCTGCCAACTGCGTGCAGCTCCGCAACCTCCTGCTTAGCGCATACCCGCGCGACATGCGCCTGCCTGAGCCACTCACGCCCAACCTCAAAATTGACCTGCTTCCAGACGTGTCGCGTAGCCCCGATATCTCGTTCGAGTATGCCGCCGTGCTTGATCAGGAGCACTTGAGGTCCAGCTTGGAGCGATTCCTGGTCAGTCAAGAGCCGGCGTCCTTCGCTGGTGGCGCCGTGAGCAAGCTCTTTGCCGCTGGATCGACGACGGCGAACCCCTCTGGCACTTGGCCCTCCGCCGCGCGCTACAACGTAGGCCTGATCAACGCATTCGTGCTACACACAGTTGTCACCATCACGGGCACCTCTGACGGCACCGCGCGCGAGTCGGCGCAGCGAGTGGCACTGGATATGCTCAAGGCCATCCTTGCCGAGGCCGACCCCGAGGCCTGCTATCTGATGGTCAGCGCCATCTCCAACCAGCTGCGCTTCCCGTCATCGCACACGTACTTGTGCTCGCGCATGATTTTGGCGCTCTTTTCAAAGTCCGAGGAGCGTGTGCGCGAATGCATTGCGCGAGTGCTTATCGAGCGCATCCTGGTCAACCGCCCCTTCCCGTGGGGCTTGCTGGTCACGCTGATCGAGCTGCTGCGCAACCCGTACTATGCCTTCTGGAGCCACGAGTTTACGCAGCGCTCGCCACAGATTGTAGAGATTCTGTCGGCCGTAGCCAAGAGCATCCACCCTGCCGGCGGCGTCTCGAGCCATGCGGCGCAAGCGCTCGCGCAGTCGCCGTCTTGAGCGACATCTCGCCTTACATTTCATTGCGACACACACGCCACTCCTTTTCACTTTCTTTATATTTATATATCAATGATGATGTCATTTTCACACGGATATCCTATACGCGGCAACAGCCAAAAACGCAACGCTGAGCCCGAGCAGGCCACGCCGCCTAGCTGCAAACTTCAGAGGATCCAGGCCTGATCGAGCGTGGAGCGTGTACCCTGATAGCCCGGCCATCGCGGCGGCACCAACCAGCCTGCAAGAGAGGCAGTCCTTGTACTCTTCCGTGTTGCGCTTGTCGTCTGCTGAAGTCATGGATGAAGCGACAGGTTAAATGTGCGAGGCGGGACGTGTGAAAGAGAAAGAGTGGCTTCTAGCAACAGCCCCGATAGCTTGAGTAGGAAAACGCTACTGCGTATGGGTGGCCATGCGGATCTCCTCGTATACCTGCAACGAGTGGCATAGAAGCTCCCTTATGCTCTCGAACTCGGCTGTCTGGCTAACCGCGACCACTGCCTCGATGGCATCGTCCATATCGGCATGTACTCGGCTCAGATCGGGTCCAAGCTGTGCTACCTTGGCCTTGCTGGCGACGGTTTGGACGACAACTCGGCGACTGGCGTCAATGGCAGCTTTGAGATCCACAGAGATATTGTTGTAGAGGTTGAGCATCAGCGTTGCGTAGGAGAGCGTGACCCTCTTGCCCAGATCAGCTATTCTGCTCTCTGGCGTAGAGAAGAAGGACCGCTCAAAGAAGCTCGAGTTGGTGCTGACCACGGAGCTCCGGCGGGATACACACCTGTCCATCGGGTCCATCGTCATTGCTCCAGCCACGGGCAAGCCCGCCCACCCAGGAGCAAGGCCTGACATTTCGCCTTGCTGCCCGCTGGCATATCCGCTGCCCGAACCCGAATCAGTAGTTGCCAGTCGGGAACTTGGCCTGCCAGCGCTGGCGCTGCGGGCGTACTCATTGCTCATTTTTCCGAAACCACGAACAATAAATGCAATTGAATAGCGAGTGTTTGCAGAAAAGAGGGAGTTGCTGTGCGCTCATTTCGCACTGGACTCTTGTCTTTTAAGCTGCCTCGATTTCGTCTTTATTAGCCCAAAATCTTCACGCTGTTTCGCTCGCATTTTCAGAGGATTGCTATCCACCGCTGCGCTCTCTACCTTAGCAAGCAGTACAGAGTCAGCACTCGAATCGTAGCTTTTGCTAAAATGACGGCATGCAAGCGTGAAGCCCAAGACGCCGCTGACTCACAGTCGGCGACAAAGAGGCCGATGATGGCCGCCGTTCCGGTGCTCCCGAGCAAGGTCATGCCCACGAACTATGACTTTATCGCGGCAAAGCCGGACAACTGCTACAAGATGGTGTCGTACAACGTAAACTCTTTGAGTGCTGCGTGCAAGAAGGGCTTCAAAGAGTATCTCGACGCCGAGAACCCCGACGTGATCTGCCTGCAGGAGACCAAGGCGAACCAGCCGATGGCGTTCCTGGTGAGCAAGAAAAAGTACCCATTCCAATATTGGCACTGCAGCAAGTCCAAGAAAGGATACTCGGGTACCGCCGTGTTCTCAAAGATCAGGCCGATGAAAGTCGCGTACGGCCTAGGCAGCAGCGGTCTGGATACAGAGGGGCGCGTTATCAGTCTCGAGTTTGGCACGTTTCACTTTGTCGCGTGCTACGTACCCAACGCCGGAGAAAAGCTCGTGCGCCTGGAGCGCCGCATGGAGTGGGATGTGCGCATGAACGAGTACCTTACAAGCCTGGAAGCGACCAAGCCAGTGGTCTATGCAGGCGATCTGAATGTGGCCCACCACGAAATCGACTTGGCCCGCCCGGACAGCAACAAGCGCTCAGCCGGCTTTACTGTTGAGGAGCGTGACGGATTTACCGCTCTACTAAGTGGCGGCAAGCACCCGCGAGTTGACGCCTTCCGCAAGCTCTACCCTGACGCCCTGTCTGAGGGATACACGTACTTTGGCTACCGCAGCAACTGCCGCCAGAAGAACGTTGGGTGGCGACTGGACTACTTTGTAGTGTCCGAGCCGCTGATGCCGCGTGTCGTGGACGTCATTGTCAGAAATGAGTGCTACGGAGCAAGCGACCACCTGCCGGTTGTTATGTACTTGACCAAGGCCGATGGCGACGACGCTACGCCCGCCAACGACACGCCCGTTGAAGATGCGGTTGTTTCCGATAGCGCGGATGTTGCATCCGAGTGACCAGCAACCACGCACGTCGCAATCTAGATGCAAGAGCTTCTCCTTTAATTAATGGATTGTGAGGCTCTGGAAGTATCGACGACAATGGTAGCGATGATGACATCACATCGATCATATGCCTAAATTTAGAAATGCCTAGAAGCAGCCGTGGTATATTTTTGGTGCCACGGCCTCCCTTCTTCCCCCAACCTATCTAAATTATTTTCTCTACTTTGCCTGTCCAAAAATATTATCTATGCCTGCTAGCAACGCCCTTCACGTTCTTGTCACCGGCGGCACCGGGTTTATAGGCTCGCACACTGTCCTGGAACTGGTGAAGCAAGGCTACAAGGTCGTTGTTGTGGACAACCTTTGCAACAGCTGCGAGGAGCCTCTGCGCCGTGTCGAAAAGCTGGCTGGCCTCAAGGAAGCCATCCCGCTGTTCAAGGTCGATTTGGCTGACGGCGAAAGCCTGCGCGCCGTGTTCCGCCAGTATGCCTTTTCGAGCGTTGTCCACTTTGCTGCTCTCAAGGCTGTCGGCGAGTCTGTTTGCAAGCCCCTGGCGTACTATCGCAACAACATCGCGGGCACTCTCAACTTGTTGGACATCATGGTCGAGTTTGGCGTGACCAATATTGTATTCTCCTCTTCCGGCACCGTGTACAAGGCCGACCCCAAGGGCGGGGCCTTTCGAGAGGACAGCGAGCTGGGCTGCACTAGCCCCTACGGCCGCACTAAGCTCTACATGGAAAGCATTATCCAGGATGTCGTCCATGCCGAGGAGGGCTGGAATGCCATTATGCTGAGGTACTTTAACCCAGCTGGTGCGCACGACTCGGGCACAATGGGCGAGGACCCAATGCAGATACCCAACAACCTCATGCCGTACATGTCACAAGTCGCCATCGGCAAGCTGGACAAGCTGCACGTCTTCGGCACCGACTACAACACGCGCGACGGCACTGGCGTTCGCGACTATATCCACATTATGGATCTGGCAGAGGCGCACGTCGCTGCGCTTAAGAGGCTGCCTGCCAACCAAGGCTTCGAAGTATTCAACGTTGGCTCCGGCTCTGGTCAATCAGTACTAGAAATGATTGACGCCATGTCGGCGGCGTGTGGGCACAGCATTCCCTATGTAAAAGACCCGCGCCGCCCGGGCGACATTGACACAATTCTGTGCGACCCAACAAAGGCGGCCGACGTGCTAGGATTCAAGGTGTCACGCACTCTGCAGCAAATGTGCGCTGATCTCTGGCGCTGGCAAACTGCCAACCCCAGTGGCTATTCTCAGTAACAACATTGGCAAACTTGCAGTCCTGGCATCGCCGGCGACGCCCTTCCTCTTGCTGGAGCAACTTTACAATACATATATAACATCACAAACCCTCCTCCGAGCCTGATGTATCCTCAACGAGCCTTTGCTAGAGTTGCTCATATTGCTGTTCCACGCGAGAATATGACAGCATCGCCATCGCCATCAACACGCCTCGCAGAGAATCAGTTCGTGCCCATACAGGGCTCCAATACAACCTCTCAATCATCGATAATCACTTTGGAGCAGAATACAAGGTATCGGAGCAATTATTGTAAGGCACTGCATTTAATAATGAATAAAGGGGAAATAAATAAATAAAAAGCCACTGGAAAAACCACAGAGGGAAAAAAACCGCAGCATATAGCTAAAAGTCAGGCATCTAGCGAGGCATTAATGGCCAAGGTGAATGTGAGCCCACCAGAAAAATCCACAGTGCACGCCTTGCACAAGAAAGTGCACTTCTTGGACACGGCCCCGTCAATCCTCCTGTCAAATGCCGCTTTATCGGCACTCTGAAGCTTGACCATTTCGTTAGCCGTAGCGTGGAACAGCTCATTGCCCACAGGATCTGTACACTGAATCCGAATCGTGTCATTGCCATCGCTGGCTTGTAGAGAGAAGTTGTAGTAATACTCAGGCTCAGGCCGCGTGTGCTTGCTGCAGTTGGTGCTCAGATGCAGCGGCTTGTCAAAGCCCTTGAGGCTGATGGAGGCGATCGTAGCTGAGAGGTAGAAACGCTTGCCAGTGCTCTTTGCCGCAATAATATCGCTGTTGATCTGGGCAATCGTCATTAGCTGCGCTGAGCTGTCCTTGGTAGAGTCAACGCTGCTGTCATGCGACTGGAATGTGGCTTGTAAGTTGCGGCCATTGTACCAAGCGCGTAGAGTGACGGCCTGAGGAACATTGGGATTGACGAATATCAATCCCAAGTCGGGCAGAGAGAGAGACCGTTCGCCAAATTTGCTGACACAAATGCCCTTGAAGGCAATGACTGATCCAACTGGAGCTCCAAAAGTCGTTGCGTCATCGCCCCACAGCGTAACATGCACTTGGAATCCCGAATCGTCAACTACTACTGCCTTGACATACCTGCAAGGCCTAGTCCTAGCCCGACTCCTTCCCCGCCTCGCAAAGAAAAGGGTTCTCGCATGCTGCCTCCTGCCAAGGCTGCTGCTCGTGTCAATACCCGGGCCGAAAAACGCAATCACACCAACGCTCGCCAGGCTGCCACTGATCGCAAACACCTTGCTGAGATTCGCCATGCTCTTTGCCACAAGGATAAAAAGGAGAAAGCAGACCCTTCAGCTGGATCCGAGGTCGGAGCAGCTCTTCAGATCGACGGCGCCCGCAACGACCTTATTGCCAAGCAGCTTGAGCATGAGCGCAAGACGGCAGTGGCCAAGCAAGCTATTCTCGATCGTCGGGCCAGGCGCAATTGCACTGCCATCCATGGCCACTTGGCTCCAATGCCGTAGGCTGTCTACTTTCATTCCTTTTGGAGGGACGCACTTGAGGGCTAGTTGGCGGTAGTACACTGCTGCCAACTAGTCCGATGATAGTGCCTGTGCTTTGTGCACCCATCGCCCCTCCTTACCCATTACTTTTGTGATGGATTTTGGTGGTTGAGTCGCTTGGGCTGTCTAGTGCCCGTACAGGGATATAGGGCATCTCTATTCAACAACTCTATCATCATGGATAACTCACCCAGCGCCGAAAGGCAGCACTTGATCGGCAACGCTGGCAAGGAGCTACTAAGGCGCCTGATGAGTGCAAAGCCCCCGCAACAGGCCATCAAGGAGTTTGGTGAGAAATGCCACTTGGACATTCCCGCTGCCGACACCATCTACAAGCTTCTCGACTCGCTTGGCCACACGAGGCGGAGCATCCACCTGGCAGTGCTTGAATCGGTTGTTGTTGATGCCTTGAAGCAGATCCAAGGCGCCCCTCTCTCGCCCGACATGCACCTGGCTCTTTTGGCGCAGCTCCGCCCCTACCTTTGGGTTCCTCACCTACAGCAGTTGCCACTGGCGCTATTGGCTAGGCAGCCACAGCTGCCGATACCCCTGGACATACGCGATACCATTTTGAGAACACCCGACCTGTATAATGCCTGCGGCATAGTCACCAAGCGCCAGCTATGGCTCTCAGATACGTCGCTCTTCGAGGCGCACATGATGCCGCTAATAAGGGCATACGTCGACAGTACCAAGCTTCTCGAGATGTCGAGCGAGATGTCAGGAGACTGCGCGAAGCGTCGCAGAGAGCACCCGGCTCTAGTTGCCATTGCAAGCTCAATCGACTCAAACCTGCAGCTATACATGCAAGCGCTGGGAATGGTCCGGCAGTTGTTTCTCGTCACCCTAGACACTGCTCTGGGAACGCTTCGGCTGGACTTGGCTGTCACCATGCACGAGAACGGCGTAGTTGATGTCATCAACAACGATCTGTGCTGCACGCTAGCCAGATCGCTGGATGCCTGCGTCACTAAGCAGACGATGGACGATGCGGAAGTCAACAGGCTACAAGCGTACTTTGACAGGCTCGATTCCGACAATACGCCATATGGCGAGATTGCACTCATACTGAGCAGTCCCTTTGTCCGCCACATGCTGGCGCAGCACATCCTCTCCATTCTGGAAGACATCGCTCCAAACGCCGAATTCAGCGCGCGGTATGCCGACCTCAAGCGCCCGCGGATCATGCTGACCATGGGTCTCTCGGCAGACACCCTTCTGTTGGCAGATCCTGTGGTCATTCCAAAGACTGACCGCAGAGTGACTCGCATCTTCTTCCCAAGCATCTTGCGGTTTATAAACTCGGCACAAAATCGCGACCGCCTCTTAGGCTCTTCTGCCTTCTCTGGCACTCGTCACAAGAGAGCGCGCTTGGGCTGGGAGGAGGATAGCTCTAATGGCACTACTGGTAGCCGTGATGCCCAAGAGGGTGCAACGATGGACGTGACTGAGCATGGCTTGGAGCCCACGGACGACGATCTCGATATACTCTCCTCCTGTGAGCTTGCGCGCCAGATCCTCTACGCCTTCCTGCTCAAGCGAGTAGACAACATGGACTTGGGCATGCTAAATAATTGGCTTCCTACCATTACGCAAGCTCTGCCAATGTTCCTATGGCCTCCCGAAGCTGAACTGCCTGCCGAATCAGACCCAGCCCCCGGAGCCGTTGCTGGCGCGGTCAATCCTGAACCGCGGCCGATTTCAAAGTCCGTAAAGATCTTTGCCTTTGAGTTTGACGCGTTCTTGAGTAGCCTGATAGCGCATGTGAAGAGCGCCAGTTCCGCCGTAACCGTCTTGCTTAACAGCGTCGACCAATATCTGGGCCAAGATGACAGTAGAATAGACGCGATTCAGGTGCCACTTATCAAGCTTTTGGACCAAGCTGGCCGTCTCCGTCACTGCGGCCACGAACAAACGATCGTATTTTTGACAGCATGCGCTCATGCTCTGTCAACGGAGTACAGCTCAGCCAGCGCGTCCATAAAGAACAAGGAGAACGCTGTCTATTTCATCTTTATGATGGCCGAGCATGCGGCAGCGCACTACGCAATCGACCGCTCTAACGTCGCAAGCCTAAACACTCAGTATGAAAGACTGGCCGCCGCAAGCCCAAGGCAAGCGTTCAACTATCGCATATGCAAGGACAACTGTCCAAATGCAACGAGGTTCTTGGCTTAAGCCGTTTATTTGCTGTAATGATATATAACGTTATACACTTGGCAAGACGCTCCACAGCTGCCCAACAAACTCGCGAGCTTCCTCGACTAAAACCATTTCCAGCTCCTCAACCAGGCTCTGCGGTGACTTGCGATCACGAATATGGCCAATGACAAACTCGGCTAAATCCGCGACCTCCTGGTCAGCGTCTCCTCCGATATACTCCTGTAGTAGTCTCCGAGCTGTCGGCTCAACCTTGGTATGGAGTAAGCTCTCATCGACGCAGCCCCACGCTACCGATCGCGCAAAGATTTCGCTGGTGCCAGAATCACATACGCTGGTGCTTGGCGCTGGTGCGGGCTGGTCCGCCAACAGGACATCGCTAGTCACTTGTGTGCCATCGGTTAGTCCTACGGCGCTTGGATGTGGGTCAAGCCGTCTCTCGCTTTGGCTGAGCGCCTGGTCCTGTCGATCGATTGCATCCAGCTCGAGCTCCCTAGTACGCGCTGCCTTGCGACGATGCCACCACCTCTCTCGATCTCTGTAGTACTCATGCTCCCGCAGCCGCTCTTCCTCGCTGTCGTCCCACTTTGAGAGCATCTCAGACATTAAATCCCTAGCCCGCTGCCTTTCCTCGACTCGTTCGAGCTCTCGCAAAGCCGCGTGCTCCGCGCGGCGCTCGCGCTCCTCTTGTTCATTGCTCAAGCAATCCTCGTGCTCGCTGGCAGCCAATATATACCGTCGAACTCGATGGCTACGAGCTTGCTCTCTTTCCCACTCATCCTCAATAGCCAATATAAAGGGCTGCTGCTCTGGGGGCTCAGGATGGCGCTCATCGCCAGCATTGGCAATGTCGCGACTGGCTGCTTCTTTGGTTATAGAGAGGCTGTTGAGATTGAGTTCGGCGCCTCTGCCGCGGTCATGGCCAGCATCAATGCCAATTGGCAGGTCTGTACTGGCTTCTGCCTCTGTCGACCCCTTGTCAACTAGTTGCTCGTCTATCTCGAGTGATGTAATGGCGCGTGATTCTTGAATGATGCGCTTTACGGCGCTAAGTGCAGCTTGCTCGGCAGCTCTGTCCGCGTCCAGGTATTGGCAGCTATCCAGCGTCCATTGAATGCTCTTGTCCACGGTAACGGTCGGTGGCTTTGGCTGGGAGAGTGGGAGCACTCGCTCACCATGGCTATCCCACGCAGCCTTTGGCAGCACGTTCTTGGCGCAGATCACGCCCTTCAGGCCTTTAAATTCGCAAAATCCAAATGGGAGGGGTCTATCGTCAGAGTCGAATGCACGACGCCAGCTGTTGACTTTGCCGCAGGCCCGCAGCATCTCCAAGACATACTTGTCGTCCATCTCACTCGCAATGCCTCCCACAAAGGCGACCACTGGCCGGTCGTCCGCGCGCGCTTGCTTCTGCGGCTCCAGATCTGCTTGGCCCACATCACCTATCCGCGGCGGCGAGTGTGGGGATCCAAAAGGATTCAGCAGCGGAGGCCGCTGCGTTGAAGGCTCAAGCGATAGCGTGCTCCGAGACTGTAAGGCCGACGACGCTGCGCCCTGTGGTCCGTAGCTGTCGAGCGGCGGCGGCTGGTACTGAGACATGAGCAGAGTTTGATGGAGTCGTTGCGTGGGCACCAAAATAAAAGCACGGCGTGGTTGCCAAGAACAAGGCGATCTTGTGTCCAGGCAAATTAGGGGCAGCCGGATTGTCGTGGTGAGTCGAACTTCGAGCTTGGCCCATCCTTCCTCTGCTAGCACGCATTTGAACGCTCCCAGGCATTATTGTACTTTTCGCGCAGCGAGGTTAAACCAACCACATGCCGTTCCCAGCTCCGCGAACTGGATCTGAGCGATGGCGCGCGTATCTGCAGCAGCGCCGCGAGTACGGCGATGCGCAAACAAGATGTCCGGACGCCATGCGCGAAGCAGAGGCACTGTTTGAAATCGACTGTAGCGTAGGGACACACGACGCGCTGGACTCGCCTGAGCCCAGCTGTATAGTTGACTACAAGGCATTGCAGCTGCTCCAAAACCGCGACTGGGCTAGGCGCATCGCGCTGAGCGTGTCTGAAGATAGCAGTGACTATGGCCAAGATGGCGATATCTTGGCAAAGCTAGATCACGCCGTGGAGCTGGACCCAGATTGCGCTGCCGCGCTCTGCCGCAGAGCGAGGCTGTAAGTAGCACACCGCCATACGCGCGAAGCAATCGCGCGTTGATTCCTCTAGTGTCGGGCCAAGGGAGGATATTTACTAATACCAGTATCCGTATGTCTGTTATGTAGGCACATTCGGATGAGACGCTTTTCTCGAGCAGAGCTGGACATCTCCCAGCTAGCAAGACTGCACAAAACGTCAGCAGCAAGCGCTTCTAGCCTGGCATCGACAATTGACTCGCTTAACGCGCTGCTCACTCGCAGTCGGGACACAAGCTCTGGCACTGAAGAGGCGCGTGGCCGTAGCAAGCGCAGACGGGCACCAGACTCACCTGCGAGATCTGCTGCGCAGATATCCAGCTCTCGCTCGCACAAGCGACATCGGCCCAGTGAGCGAAAGCGCCAGATAGACTAATATATACAACCATAGTGCCCACTTTATTGCAATAACTAAATAAGGCGCTGTGCTCATGGCAGCGTTGAGGGCTGTCAAGCGTCGACGCTACAGCTTCATGTTCCTCGCAAGCTCCTTAAGATGCTCGACGTCGGCCTTCTGAGCTGGCCACTCGATGATCAGGCCCTTGTCTGTGCTGGGCTTGGGAATGACGTGGAAGTGGACGTGCGGCACCTCCTGGTGAGCCAAGCGTCCGTTGTTCTGCAAGATGTTGTAGTTGTCTGCACCCAGAGCAGCCGCAATCTTCTTGACCACGGGCATGGCGTCGGCCAAAAACTCGTCAGGAAGCTGGTGCATCTTCTCGGCGTGGAACTTTGGCACCACAAGCGCGTGGCCCTCGCTAAGCGGCCCAATGTCAAGGAAGGCAAATGTCGTGGCAGTCTCCAACAGCTTGACCGAGGGAATCTCGCCTCGAATGATTTTGCAAAACAAGCACTCTGCTACAAGTTTGGATGCCATTTCGATGAAGTGTAATTGAGAGTAAATGATTCTGTTGCCACAAAAGGTGAAAGAGAAGTGGGTGAAGGCTGTGGTGCCCCCCTTATCCGAGTGCTATTGCTGAGGCACATCGGGCACATTGGGCACAAATGGATCGGGAGCTGATGATCTGGCAGAGCCTTCCTTTTTATTGTCGCTTTGCCGCTCTTGGTACTTTTTGCGCGCCTCCATGAGCATAAACTCCTTGCGTTTGCGCAGGATAGCCGCTCGCTTTTCAGAGTCAGCCTCCCAGACCTTTGGCGGCGGCGCTGGTAGGGGCGCGGTGTCTACGGCCTTTGACACGCGTAGCCTAGTGGCAAGCGGCGAATGAGTCGCATTGAGCAGCATGCCTGAAGACGCCGAGCCAGCCCCTACCAAATCTGGCACTGCTGCTGCTGCGGTGATCTGGCGTCCCCTGTTGGCTCCGTTTGCAGCTCCGGTCAGCCTACTAGATGCCTCCTCGGCGCGCTGCTCTGCCCGCGTTGCTGGTGGAGCAGGCAACGTGCCCCCGTTGCGAAGAATGTTGTCGCTGGTGACTGCTGGTGACCCTGTGCGAGCTAGGTCCGCTCGTATGGACGCCTCTGGGATATCTGGGAACATTGCTTGAATGGTCGCTACGTGCTCTTGTCGCACAATGTGCATCGGCAGCTGCACCCTTGTGCCTGCGGCGCGCACGCTATCATCTCCACCATAACCTACAAGTAGCATTGCATGGTTGTCAGCGCACACGCGAGGCTTTAGAGCATGCTGTGCAAGTGGACAGTCAGTGTACCAGCCTAGCGCATTGCCACACAAGAGTCCTCACCTAGCAACCACCGGAGCACGAGGAAGACGATTCCTAGGGCTATGAAAAAGGTTACGCTGTCGTTCATGAGAAATGCTCGGGTCGCCAGATGCGCATTCAACCGCAGTAATGAGTGCCACTACAATAATTAGTAAACGCCTTGCTCCACTATGCGCCCTGTGTTGTGTGCAATGCAAAGTAGGACGACGATAAGGAGCGAGTTTTGGAGAGAAGGGATTGCCGATGTGCTTGCGGGCGAAATGGGCAAGCAAATGGGGATAAAATCGTGGCTCGCACCTCGAAGCAGTCAACATGAGCCGCAGCGTATATGATGTTGGCCGGCTCGGACGGGAGACTCGTGCAGCAGCAAGCTTTTCGTCGCAGTTGGCTGCAAATGTTTGAATGTTTGTTGGTTTTATCTTGGCAACGAGAGTAAACGGTAAATGGCTATAATGACATACACGGGACTGGACTACGCACACATTAGAAGAGCGACGAGGCGGGAACAACGAGGCGAAGATAAATGCTATCACCAGGTGTGGTAGTGGTGGCGGGAGTTGGTGCCGAGGACACGGGCATGGTGGGCGTAGGGCTCATGTTGACGATCTGGACATTTCCAGAGCCAGCGACAGACACGAGGCTCGAGACGGCACTTTGTCCTTTGGTCTTGACAAGAGATGAGAGAGGGATGTAGATAGCTACGTGCGTATCGTCAATGCGCTCGGTATAGATGCCATTAGGCATGGCATCCTTCTTGAACAAACCGTTGTTGTTGCTGCCCGAGTCAAAGATGTGCGCGGTGACCGTTGGCGACGCCTGGATCGTAGCGCTGACTCGGCCAAGCAAGTTTGGCAGGAGGCCATTGCCATCCTCGTCGGGGTTGATGTTGGCGACGATGTTCA
>JANBTL010000005.1:0-88916 GCA_027578655.1 Coemansia sp. RSA 1694 | reverse complement strand
TGGCATGACTGGCATCACTTGCATAAACGGTAGCTAAGACCGTCGCACAAAAATTCCCTAACGGAGACAAACCCTGGCGATCAAGCATTCGCTGATTGATCTGCCCTGGCTTGTTTATTTACAATTGTCGAGTCAGAGTGACCCCGGCAGCACTTTTGCTTTCCTTTCCTTTTGTTTTCTTTAATTCGATTTCTAGCTTTATTACCAGCGAAATGAAGGCTCCATTTTCTGCCGACCAGGCTGCACAGCGACTGCTCACGCTCCTCGACACACTTGGAATCAGCAGTGACGCCAGCCAAGGCAAAGGCTCTACAAATGCGAATGCGAATGCAAATCGAGTCAGTAAGGGGCTCGACACGTCTAGCATCTCGTGGGCCTTCCACGAAACCATAGACACAACGGGCGTACTGCGGTGGCTAGCCGAGAACATTGACGCAGCAGCTAACGGACTGTCGGACGACGAGCTTGAACTGCTTTCACACCTGGAGCGAACGGAATTCCAATACGGAGACGGCGCCAATTTGGCCAAAAGCGAGGCCAACGGTGGCTGCGAAGGAGACGAGGACGCAGCGCCCTCGTTTGAGCTACACGCCCGGAGGAAGAGGACTCAGGCGGGAATCAGTCGCCTGGAGGCCTATTCAGAGACAGTTCGTGGCCAGCACACGCTGCTGACAGGCCGAGTCAATCAAATGACCCGCGAGCTAGAGGATCTACAGGTGGAGGAGTTGGTGTTGTCCAAAGCAGCGAGCTCGGCTGACGGCGAAGTCGCTCGGCTGACGTCGATGTACTCGGGGCTGCTGGGCGAGTCCTCGCTGGCAGCGCAGACGCTAATGGCCCGCCTTCACCCCGAATCGTTAGAGCATCGCTACTTTTACCAGTGCGCAAATGAGATTTCCCGTCTCGAGATTGCATTGCAAGCGCACGTAGAGGATATTGGGGAGCATGTCGGCGCGTATATGAAGAGTGCCGATGAGCTGCCCTCACCGTGGAAGGAGTTTGAGCCCTTTGCCACGCACAGCGTGTCGGAGCTACTGCGCTTGGCTACAGCCGAGCACTCCCGCATTGGGAGTAGTGCGCAAGGCCTGGTCAAAAGCACACTGGCGCTGGAGATCGAGAATGCGCTGGTCAAGGCCATTGACACCGAGATGGACAAGGCGATGCGAGTGCCTGGAGAGCTGATGCAGCGATGCCAAGCTGTGTCGCTAATACCAAGCACGGCCGAGATGGATACAGATCGGGTGATTGGCGAACATGTGGCGCGGTTGGTATCAGTAGCATTACCCGATATCACTGCTCCACATCTGCAATCTGCCGTCAAAGCCACGCTCGATAACCTCAACCAGAGCTGCAATGAGCTGGCTCAATGCCGCTCGGTGCGGCTGGATCAAGAGCTTGCGGCGCTCAACACCAGCCTTTCCTTGCCAGCGCAGACAATCGGGGCTATTCGGCACTCTCTGGCGACTGAGCGAGAGATGCTGGGCGGGTGGGCCAGCCTGTGGAACACGGTATCGTCCAGCCTCGCCCGTGATAGTGCAGAGATGGAGCGACAAAAGGTAAGTGCGGAAAAGGGTGCTTTAAATTGTGCTGTCAAAATTGGTAAGCGTCTTTTGTTGCTAAGCGAAGAGTACGTGTCTGGCCGATAGAGAGAGCTTCAACGAATCGCAGCAGCAACGGGAAACTCACAAATCATCCACCCAGACGATGTTGTCGCCTTGTCAGTCAAGCGGCTGGTAGACGTGTCGCGCAAAGTATACGATGCCACACTGGCGATGCCCAGATCGGCAGTAGAGACGGCTCAAAGCGCGCACTCGTCGCCTCTCTCGGCGTTGCTGGCACTGCCAGAGTTTAGTAGCGACGGCCGTGAAACTGACGCTGATGGCGATGCAGACATGCGAGAGCGAAGCTCTTGGCTCGGCGAGGGCGCCTTTACTTCCTGGGAAGCCCTACTGGCTGACGCAAGGGCATGTCGCAAGCTTGAATCGAGCACCCAGCAAGCGGTAGCGGGCGAGATATACGCGATTAAGGCGCTTGAGCGGCGAATGTAGGTGAATAGCAAGTGGACGTTTCAGCCAGATGTTGCATAGATATGCATGCTAAGGAGTACATGTGCATTTTGCGTGTAGGAATTGTTCTCGATTGGACCTCGAGGCTGCGCTGCATGGAGGCGGGCGCGATTCTGGAACGGAGACCGTAGACGTATTGCCCGTGGTAAGTATACTTTACAGCCGTGGAGCTATTGTACTGGATGATGTCAGTCGGATCTTTACTAATATCTTGTGGCTGGCTCGCTGTTGTAGAGCGTGCGAGACGCGATGGGCGAGCTGAAACACCAGGCAAACCTCCTGCGCAAGCGGGTCACCAAGGCCGCAATGGTAAATATGCGCTAAAACTGGTTTGTGCTTGCAAAATTTCTGTTTCTGCCATGTATCACGCCAGACAAGGCATGCAGCGCGCAATCCGGCCCCTTTTCTTCCTCTTCTTCTTCAAAGCGGCCTTGCTGCGAGAGCGTCTATTTTAAGACAACATCCGGCTGCAGTCAGCGCTGCTTTTACCAACTACTTTTTGCTTGCGGTGTGGGGTGTTGCTTAATTGCAGCAAAGGCGCAGTCATTGCTAATGTTTGCGAGCTTGATGTTTTTTTTTTTTTGCGCATGCTTGTAGCTCGCTGAGGAGCCGGGGCGGGCCGCAGCATCCGATTATGCCGCGTTGTTCTGCCAGTATTACTAGCGTCGCTTGGCAAGCAAGCCGCGGGAAGGGGCTGATGTCTAGATGCAGTCAGCTGCTTATTTTGGCCAGGTACATAAATAAACGTGGCTATAAATACATTTGGATATTGCCGTGCGTCCATGGCAGACAATTCTGTCCCCTTGTTTCCACCACTAACCTGTAATTGAACAAGTACTGTGCATCCACTATTTGCTTGGTGCAAGAGAGATGATTGCGCAACGCCATCTATACAGCAGCATCGCCCAAAAATAGATACTTTTGCTGCTGTCCGCTCCCATTCGCTCTCCGAATGACCAGGACAGAAATAGCACGCAGTGCTGTCGGTTTTGCTCCTCGCCAAATGTCTTATAAAACGACGAGTATCGCCAGTCAACTGTATTTATTTTCTTCCAGCAAACAGCCATTCTTTTTTTCCTTCAGTATTTGTTATTTTACATTTGTTGCTATAATGAAGACCTCTATTGCCCTCCTCAGCGCTGTTCTTGCGACGGTCAGTGCACGCAAGTGCATCCCCAGGCCGGTATATCCTACGCTTCCCCCGGTATATACCACTGCGCCCCCAGTCTATCCAACAGTCCCGCCTGTCTATCCTACCAAGCCACCGGTTTATCCCACTGTTGTCCCGCCCGTGTACTCGACGACTCCTCCCGTCTATCCTACGGTCTCCCCAGTGTACCCAACTGTGCCGCCAGTGTATACAACCGCCACTCCCGTCTATCCTACAGTCCCGCCGGTTTACACGACAGCTACTCCTGTTTACCCAACTGTTGTGCCGACTAAGCCAGGTTATTCGACGTCCAGCGTCTACAAGACTACCTCTGACGTTTACAAGACCACTACGCCAGTCTATCACACTTCTACCGATGTCTACAAGACCACTACTCCAGTCTATCACACCACGACCAGCAATTACGTAACCTCCAGCCCGCCAGTATACGCTACAAGCACGTCGATCACTAGATATACTCCCTCGTCGTCGGTTACCGCCATTACTGATACCTTCCCCACGCCATGGTTCACCTGGACCATCACCGACCCTTTCCCGACCAATACGTTCCCATCTATCACCGCTCCGCCGATTCCCGCCTAAGCGCTGAGCCGGCCAATTGGCAAATGTGCCATTTAAATTATTTAATCGACGCTAATTAATCGTAATACAACCTTGATTTCTTTCAGTTGGGCTTGCCGTTCTAGAAGCGCTGAATCCGCGTCTGCTGCGCAAACAGAACATTGGTAGCTACAAGCGAATACACGTGGGGACGCTGGAAGGGAACAGGAACCTTTTTTCCATTCTCCCCATCTTTTCGCGCTTCCAAAAGGCACCTGGATTGCCCTCATCTGCGACAAAACGGACACGTAAATACGGGAACGTCTTTCTGGAAAGGGCTATCACCTGCATGAGGCTGCTTTCTGGGCTCGCGCACGAGACGGATAAGGGGGAGGGAGGAACAGCGTGCGCTGGCGTTGTCCCGCAGTTCTTGGCAAAAAGGGCACAACTTAAAAAGGCAGACACCGCCCAAATAATACATTCATTTTTCTCCCCATCTTCATCCGCTTTTCTTCCCTCCACGCATATTTGCTTGTATCAGCCACCTACCGCACCAACTAGCTAGCCATGTCAGATACTGTACCTCTCTACGAGTCGAACTCCGCGGCCTCCAACAGAGGCTACGTGCCGCCTCAGGCGTCTACCGCGCAGGCTGGAGCCCCTCGCCGTCAGCTTGAATTCAATCCGCCAAAGTTCGCCGCCCTGCACCCTATCGAGTCTGGCGGTTTCTATGAGAGCGCGATGACGGCCATCGGCAACCTTTGCGGCGCCTTTGGGCAGATTCCCGGATGCTTCTGCTGCCCGAATCCTTTCAAGGTCGTGCCACAGGGACAAATCGGCCTAGTCACTCGGTTTGGCCGCTACTACAAGACATCCGACCCTGGGCTGGTCGAGGTCAACCCGCTTACCGAGAAGGTCCGTCACATTGATACCAAGATCCAGATCAAGTCGATGGGGAAAATGCCGATTGTCACAAAGGACAACGTGTCCGTGGAGATCGAAGCCGTTCTCTACTGGCACATAATCGACCCGTATCTGTCTACTTACGGCGTGGCAGATGTGGTGGTGGCGCTGACGGAGCGCACACAGACCACGTTGCGCGCCGTTTTGGGCGGCCGCGACCTCCAGGACCTGATTGAGAACCGCGATACCATAGCCTCGGCGATTACCGAGATTATTGACGGCCCAGCACATGCTTGGGGCGTAGCGGTCGAGTCTATTCTCATCAAGGATATCCACATGTCGCACGAGCTCCAAGTGACCTTGTCGGCGGCGGCTACGCAGAAGCGTATCGGACAGTCCAAGGTCATCCAGGCGCAGGCCGAAGTCGACGCTGCTATGCTTATGCGTGAGGCCGCCGAGATCTTGAATACGCCGGCTGCCATGCAGATCCGCACGCTCGACAGCATGGTGATGATGGCCAAGGCCGCCAACACCAAGGTCTTGTTTGTTCCAGTTAACCAGGACTACTCCAACGGCTCGATTAACGCCTTTGGCGGCGCCGGTGCTACTGTCGGCGTCAACGCCTATGGCTCTGGCGGTGCCCCAGGAAGCAGCGAGGGTGCGGCTCATGTCGAGCAATCCGCTGAAGACCGTCGCTCGGCAGTGCAGTTCCAGCTGAAGGATGACGGCAAGTCCGGGTACTCTGGCTCCAGCCCCATCCACAACTCGGTGAAGGACTCTGCTCTGTACTCGCAGATCATGGAGATGTAAAGTGCATGCTTTAATAGCAGCACAATCCACTCCGCTTTTTCTCGCCCGCTCCTCGCTCGTATTCTACCATCTCTTTGTTAACATTTGTGTTTTACCACTTGTCTAATTTAATTTGTCTTATATAACTTTCGTGATGTGTACTAGATACCTCGGGCTTCGCGTGTGGCTGTGAGTGCACGAGGCGGCGGTCTAATGTTCACTAGTACCTCGTATGAGGGCTGTCGCCGTAGATCCGCATTGCTTTGCTTTGCCACTTCAGAGGAGGGAGGCGGCTGATTCAGAGCGGCAGCCATACTGGCTTTGCAAATCGGACAGTTGACGTTGTGGTTCGTCAGCCAGTCGTCGATACATGGCTGGTGGAAGTAGTGTCCGCAGCTCAGCATTCGCACTACATCTAGCGCCCTGTACTCCTCCAAGCAAATGCCGCAGTCCTGTGCAAAGTACCTTTTTTGCTGCTCGTCGATATTCACCAGGTGGCTATCGGCTGCTGCCACTGCGGACGTTGGGTCGTAAAGTTCCTTGGTGGCGAGCACTCTGATGGGCAACAGAGCCAGCTCATGCTCGCTGAGGACGTGGCGGGGCTTTAGCTGCTCGCTTTGCGCACGGAGCTGGTACCGTGGTGTGTAGAATAGGTCGCTTGGATTGCTTCGTCCTCTTTTGTATACGCAGTAGAACAAAAGGGTGAAGACGACGCCCAGTACTACCAAGCCCACCAGCGCTACACCGGATATTAAAGCAGAGGATGTCATCGGCTATACAGTGCTAGCTAAGAGCAAAAATACAAGTACAAGAGAATAACGATAATAAAAAGTTGTGCTAATAGTTCTAAAGGAGACATATGCTTCTACTGACGGAACTACATGGCATTTGACACATATCCACTAAGTGCACACATTCGACTGACATCTAGATGTTCTTCATCGGCCTATTCTTCTTCATACTCGCAGAAAGTCACGATTATTGCTTTGTCATCCGCCAAGAAGTGCATGCACCACCTCGGGTATAAAATAAGTTGTCCGCCAAGGCGTGCTCTCCTTGGCATTTAAACCCAGTAGGCTATTGTCCGAAGCGGGTGCGCTTCAACAAAGCAGCACACGGGAAAGTAATTAGTTTAATAATGTTAGATAACAAAGTTCGCTAGCAGCAATAGCAGTTGCCTATGCTAGCCTAGTCGCCCGCGCTGGCCTACGTCTGCGGAAGCAGTACCGGCGGTGGCGGCGCAATGTTGACGATAGTGTGACGGCTCGCATTGCTGTTTCTTTGTACACCAATTGGCTCTGCTAGATCTGACAGCTGGATTTGGGCGGATGTAGCAACAGTAGAGCAGCGGCCAGGAGGTCGAGGACGAGGCTCCAAGCCCAAGGCATCTCGTATATCCTCTTTGCATATAGGACATCGCGCGCTGCGCCGAGTAAGCCAAACGTCAATACAGTCAGCGTGGTAGGTGTGGCCACACATCAGCACACGCACCATATCAGCAGTCTCGTAGAGCGCCAGGCAGATGCTGCACTCCGGCGAGGCAAACCGCAAACTAGTGTGCTCGACTCGCGTGCTTTTGTTGCCATGCTCGTCGCAGACCTCCTTTGGCGTGCCCAGTGCTCGTATGTCGTCGTCTGTCAGCGCAATGGCCTCAATGAGCTGGAGTTCTTCCTCGCTGAATGCATTGTATGGCTTGACGGGCCGATCGCTGGGTCGGAACTGAGCTATTCGCGTATGTTGTACTACTTGTTCAGTGCGTAGTCCGCGGAACTTGCGCGCGCACAGCAGTATTCCGATCGCTAATATTGTCACGCCAATAGACACGAGTATGAGGATGTTTAGCTCGCTAGCCATAGCCACTCTTCTTTCTCTCTTTTTCTCGTCACAAAAGGTGGGGCTGAACTAGTGCGAGTGGGCTTGAGAGGTACAGAATAGGCGCCAAGCCAAAGTGAGTATAATAAAAGCTACAAGAAAGGAAAAGAAAAAAATGTCTGTCGATTGTTGTCGAAGTCAAGGGAGAGAGGAGAGGCTTGCAACTTTGCCCCTGCCAGAACTGTGGTAAGCGGTGCATAGCTGCGGATTAGGTAGTGACTCAGGACGAACAGGTTTTTGGATCGACGATATCTCCCCGCTCTATTTTCCACCTATGCCGAGCGAGGTCCGAGAGCCGCAGGCATCCTTGGCTGAGAGAGAAGGACACGTGTTAACCTATGTAGCTGTGCCGATCTGTTTTACGACAATCGCCGAGGTCCGCATATCCCGTTAAGGGCATGTGGAGAGCAAAGGCCCCTTGCAGGACTGGCCGCTGTCTCAAGAGCCAGTCCGTTTTTATTTTATTTTTTTTATTTTTTTTCTTTCTCTCACCAGAGAGGTAGGTGTCCCTCGAGTCTGCAAGCGTGGCCTCGCCCTCCAAGGGTCAGTTGCCCTGCAGGCAATGTGCGGCGGCTGAGAGCGAACAAGCAAGAGACATGCGGCAAGCCATTCCAATTGTGCCTGGCAGCCCCAATTGTCGAATGCAGATTTTGAACGACATAATAGAGGAAGAGTGGATTGCCGCTGGCCGCATATCTGCTGCTCCCGCACCAAAATCTGGTACCGTGTCTTGCAGCTCTTGTGCATCTCTCGTCAGCACACTTTTTCCCCCCCCCCTGTTTTGCGTTCATGTTATACATATTCTGGCTTTCTTTGTTTTGCAACAACCTTTATGCACACAATGCCACGGCTGGCGTATGCGCTGGTCGCCTACACAGTTGTGCTGCTTTACACAGCCGTAGTGCTGGAGGCATTGCCGCTCCCTCAGGGCGCTGATAGCCTTCCAAGCGCTGCTCTGCCAACTATAGCTACTCCGGGCGCTGAGGCGCCTTCTTCCACGGCGGGGAGCACTTCGGGTGAATCCGCGGGCATGACCAGCTCGACTAGATACTACGTGCTGGCGATAAGCATATGTGGTGCTAGCTTTGCTTTGTTCACTGTCGCCATGCTTTACCGACTCAAAACCCGACATCGCCACGACGCCGCTGCTACAGCCGCCGCTACAGCTAGTGGCCTCGAGCAAAACCCAGACGCCAGCGGTGCTGCGCGCGATGTTCCGCTGCAACACATACTGCCCAAGGCGCGGGTAGTGCTTAGCGAGGCCCAGTTCAACATGCTGCCGCGAAAGCTTGCTACAGGCCCGGTGCTCTCTTCTGGTACAAAGCGCAGCGCTTCCTCTGGCCACTCGCCGACAGCTCGAGCTGACAGCAAATCAAACTCGGCTGCCACAGGTACGTTGCCACTACTTGTGGAGCCCGAGTCTTGCAGCATTTGTCTCAGCAGCATCAAAGCCGGTGATCCGCTGGTGTTCCTTGTTCCGTGCCACCACGCCTTCCACGACGAATGCGTTGGTCAGTGGTTAATGCAAAAGTCGACCCTGTGCCCGCTCTGCAAATGTGACCTAGTCAAGGGACTGAATCTTGGCGCAACACGGACCTCAAGTGATCTCGCTGGCTCGGACAACACGCAAGTGCTGACTGTTACGGTGGCCGACAGTCCATCGCCTCAGACCCTGCATCTCGCCGAAGAATATGAGCACCGGCTATTGTAGACACTGTCAATCGCCTTTTTCTTCTTGCATTTAAGCTTACGTCTGCGCTCTGTTGGCTGTTGATACACGCAAAAGCAGAAGCAGAAATGTCTGCCGCTTTGCCAGCATGAGTCATTTGCTCGCAGTCAGTGTGCGTCGCCACACTAAAAGGGGTGTAGGTGCCTGCCACATGAATGCCCCCCTTTGAGCGATTATAAAGCGCATGTCACATGAAGTGGCCTCATGACAAAAAGGGCATGGCGGCGTAAACAATTGGAAGCAGCCTTCTATGTGTGTACGTATGCCATCGAGTATGTCCTTACAGTGCATGTATCGATTTGAGTGTGTGCCGATCCGTGTATGTGTGTCGATTTGCGGCGAAAGCTCCAACAATTGGACGAACAAACGCATGCACTCGCCGCCTCTTCTCGCATGCGCTTATTGCAAAGACAAGCCGCTCATGCTCAAAGCGCTTTGAAGCAAAAAAAACCCCCCCGCTCTTTGAGAGCTGCTGAGCGCGCTTTTTTCTTTGGCCGCAGCCCATCAAAGTCACATAGCAAACGGCAAGCCATGCAAACCACTTGGCGCGTTGACTGCGAGGCCAGCTGTCCCCCTTCTCATAAAAAAATTGCTCCATGCTAAAACACAAAAGCAGCGCTCTCCTCTACCCTTTTCTCCTCTTCTTTCTCCTTGCTATTCGTTTATTCGCGTTTACTTGGCACTACAATCACTTTTCTGATTCTATTACTACAGGCTTGCTCACTCTTTTCTTTCTTTCTTTCTTCCTTCCATACACGCTCGATTGAGGTCTTTTGTCCACCCACTTGTTATTGTGTCGCACCAATGAACTATGGAGGAAACGAGGTTCGTATTGAGCCACGGTCACTCGCGTCGCTCAACCACATGAGGGATCAGAGGATGTCGTTCTACGCCAAGCTCCAGTTTGACAACAATACGATATCGATTGCAAAGCGACCCGGATTCTCGATGAAGCAATACGCATCATTCAAGTTTTCCACTATGCCACTGGAGGCTGCTGATTGCTGCTATGTAGCATATGCCCACAAAAACATTTACGAGCAGTACACCACGGCCCTCGTCATCTACTGCACGCCACTTGCTAGCAGAGAGCAGCTGTGGAACCTTAAAAACAAATCAAAAGAAGTGCAGTCCCTGCTCGGATATAACTTTATCATCGATGAAGATGACAGGCAAAGACTGGAGACGCTCCACATGCATCGGCCTATCAAAAGCCCCAATCCCAGCACGCCTCTCTACTCGCCCGCTATGGCCATGTTCCAAACGCCTGCCAGTGCGTACATTGGCTCGCCGCAAATCAATATCGGTTATTCACCCTGGATTTCGACCCAGCCGCATGGCGTTAACGTTGGATCCACTACTCCTCAACAGATTTATAGCGATGGCTCCACATATCACAAGCACAACTCACCATTAATGCCTCTCTTGGGCGAGATGTTTGACACCAACTTTGGCATAGCTCCCAGCTCCTCGGCAGCAAACCCAGCCCCCAATAACACCCATCGGCTTGCCGAGAATGGAGCGCTAGAGTTTTTCTTTGACGACGACTTTATTCCAAAGGAATTTGGCCAATTGGATATCACGTCACGAGAGCCGAGCAACAGCCAGTCTGGAACCGCTTCGCGTGCTGTGAATGGAAGTCTGAGTGGGAATGCTCCATCGGCGATGAATGCTCCGCCAGCGATGAATGCTCCGCCAGCGATGAATGCTCCGCCAGCGACGAATGCTCCGCCACCGGCTAATCCATACAACATGTTTGCACCGCTCTACCCAGAGGATAGCAGGAGCGGCTACACTTCTCCGCCAGCTGGCTGGAACTTTTACCCACACAGGTACTAATTCGTACTTTGCTCACGGGATCTACTTGCTACTATTTTTTTTCCATGGCATTGCCTTTACAATTAAATAAAAAATACAAACTAATTAAACTACAGAGGTGCTCAGGCTTTAAACTATTTTTGCCGGTGCGCTGCAAAACGGGCACTTGTCGCTCGCATTTAACCACTGAGTAATGCACAAGTCGTGAAACGCGTGCTTGCAAGGCAGGTCGACTACCATGTCGCCCTTGGAGTAGTCAGTCAAACATATGCCACAGGCGTTAGATGTCTCGTAGCCAGCTGCAGCCAAGCCAGGCTTGCCGCCAATGGTAATGAATACGTGCCGCGGAAGCTGCTCAAGCTCGTCACATGTTAGGTGGGGCTGGTGACGAGAAATGGCAGTAGCTAGCAAGCTCCTTTGGCGCTGCAAATTGAGGATGTCTTGATGAAACTCTTCTTGCTCGCGCTGACGGGCACCCTGCTTCTTAATAAGCTTGTAGGTAAACAAAGCTAGCAAAATAGC
Source organism: Coemansia sp. RSA 1694 (assembly GCA_027578655.1). NCBI lineage: Eukaryota > Fungi > Kickxellomycota > Kickxellomycetes > Kickxellales > Kickxellaceae > Coemansia > Coemansia sp. RSA 1694. The sequence continues at coordinate 77,509 of JANBTL010000005.1, read as the reverse complement.
CAGTGCTATAGTCAAGCCAATAAAAACGCCTAACAGGGCAGAGGCATGCGCGCTGGTAAGCATAGGCAGACAAAGGATATGCTCGTATAGACCAAATAACAACCTCTAGCGATAAATAAATAAGTGCGGGCGAATGCAATGATGACAAGTGGCAGAGGTTCCTCCCTTTTTTATTTCACTTATTCAGTACAGAGGGTGACATTGGAAAAAGGTAGGTTCTGAAAGAGATTCTGGGCAACTTGCCCCAGTCATCGGTTGGCCGCACGTGCGCAAAGCGCTGGGCGAGAATCGGTGCAATCACATACGGCACCTTCATGAATAACACATTATTGGCGAAGGATTTCAGCGAGACTGAGTGATCAGATGATTTGTGAGGGTGGCGTGTTTGTGGCAGAGATTATGAATCCTCACGCAGCGCAAGCCATTCCGCTAAAGTAAAAGGAAATAAAATAAAATAAAACAATACGAACCCCTTGATTTATCCCATGTATAAAAGGGATGTGGCGCACAAGGGTATCGGCCCAAAAAGTAAAAAAAAAATATGCTGGAATCCTCCGTGTATGGCTTGGCGATGTTGCACCGCAAAAAATTGTCTGAACAAAGCAAATGCATTTTTTTTTTGTTGGAGTCGCGTGTGAACACATTTGTTGTCACGCACAATTACGATTAGGTGAAGGAAAGTGTGCTGAGAACAATTGTCTTTGAGCACCTAACGCCACACAGATCTGCTCTGGTTCCCACCCGCCAGCTTTCAGAGCGCCGGATCAAAACGTCCACTGTCCCAGGGTACAAGGATGGCTCGAGTATAATTGCTGATTCAGCGCATCTGGATCAAAGAGAGAAGAGTGAGAATAAAAAAAACGGCGCGTAGCAAGGACAATACATAGGAGAATAAACAGTAAACGAAGGATATTAAAAAGGCCACAACGGACCCGGGTACCACACACAAGTGGCTAGCGTACCGGGGGCGTTACCAAGTCTAGCGACAGGGCGTGGCATGGATCTCAAAATATAAAGCAAATCGCGGCATTCGTAGCAATTGGCCGAAAGTGGTCCTTTTTGGGGGGAGGGGAGGAGTGAGCGGAAGCGACTTGGCGGACACTGTATTTTGTACAAAAAGGGTAGTGTGGGAAGTGCTAGCTATTCACGCACGATACGACGCATTTGGCTCTCGCATCCTTGCATTGTCGTGACAGCTCAAGCGACAGTCAGAGGCCATTGGCTGTCTAAAATTGTTTAGCGACAATGTATCGCAAAAAAGACAACACATTTTTGTTTCCATTCCACGCAGGAAATGAGGAGAGGCCTACACCGCACTGTCGCATCCAATGCAGCGAGCACGCAGGCGGCATGTGCGTGCGGCCCTTGCCTTTTTGCCATATTTTTCTTCTTGGCTATGCAGAGCTTATCGCTAGCGTCGCGTGCATTCCGTGCGCTGAGGTGTCCTTCTTGTCGATGTCAAAAAAAGCCCGACCCAAACGACGGGCGAGCCCTTTAATTGCATGTTCGGTGTGCAGAGCTCATGCCACCAGCACATGAGTTTGCAATGTTATATTTTTTTTTTCTCGTTGTGACTGAAGTTGTGCATCAGCCTGCGAGAAAAGCGGGAGGGTGAATCCTGAGCTAGCGAGGCCAAGCACCCGGATGTTTGATAGGGCGATATTGCCGACGGGAGCCGTTCCCAATGAGGCCGGTTGACGATGGATGGGGGGAGTGGGAACGCCGCCATATGCGTGGCATTGTTGGAGCTGGAGCTGGAGAGGGGGCGTGGGGATTGCGGCTCTGACGACCTGGAGAAGAGAATAAAAAATAAAGGCCGAAAAACAGAGCGCGCGTTGTGCACAGGCTCATGCATGGATGCAAAACCCTTGTGTGACCAGCTTGGGAGCGTCAAAGAGTACCCTCCTGGAAGTCATACACGAGTAGAGGCGAGCACGAGCGTGCAGGAAGAGGGGAGGGTCGACATGGAAATGCGCTGCATGCACTCTTTTTTTTCCATTTGTTTTGATTTCGTTTGTTGTGATTTCTGATGTTCTCATCTCAGAGAGGTAAAAAAAAAAAAGTTGAGCCTTTTCCAAGTGTGAGAGCTCGAAAGGTGCTCTCCGCAGCGGAAAAAAGAGAAGAGAAGAGGAGGGGAGCGGGACGAGGAGGCGCCTCGGTGCTTTCCACGTCGATGATGCAAAAAAGGGTGCGAAGTGCGAAACAAAGGAGGCTGCGTGCCTTTTTTTTGCGCTACAGCAATAGCGCCTCCCGCCGCTACCAAGACGGGGAGGTGGGAAAAGGGCGGCGGCGGCTTCTAACCCGGAAACAAGACGTGCGCCGCTTTCCCAACTTTGAGAAGGCGGGCTGCTGAAATATAAATAAACACCCGCCTGCGCCTTCAGGTCGTTTCTGCGTCTCTTCCTGGCTCCTGTTCTTGGCTTACCACAAACCACGACTACCCTTTCTCCCAACTCTTTTTTCTAAAAACCCCCTGCTTTTTTCGAGTGGGCGTATTTCTTGGTTTCCGCCAGCCGCTGCCACCTTTTTTTAGTCTATTCTGAACCGCGGTCCCTCCCCCTCTTCTCCACGAGTATCCCCACAGTCTGGTACGCACATCACCTCTGTCCATTCTCCACCCGCGCAAATACTGCAAGCCCTTAAAACAAAGCGCAAGCACTTTTTTTGCGCCCAGAACAGACGAGAGATCGTCCGTGCTTTTTAGTTTTAATTTTTTTATTTTCCGATCGGCAAACCCAGCGCACCGCATCGCAAAACAGGAGCAGATCCAGGTAAGCATTCCCGCTAACACGTGCCGCAGCCGCCTGCAGCTGCGTGCTTTAAAAATAAACGGAAGCGTCATGGTTGCCACATCCTCGCACATCATGTACACTCCCTTTGGTCACGGCAGCCATCTCTCATGCAGGGGTCGCGGGCCCTAGAGAATGTGACGAGCGAGGGGCTTGGCCTCCTTCCTGCCTTAATTACCGTATTCTACTGCCCACTTCTATTGCTCGCTGCAATCCTCTCCCTCCCTCCTTTTTTTTGGCCTGCGGGCTTGACCTCTCAAGACAACAAACATGGGCAAAGAATGTTGCCATTCTTAACCCCTCTCTGCGCTTTCCCTACTTGCGCTTTTTGCCTCTGTATTTTTTTTCCACTCTCCCTACACTTGTATTTTAGTTTTGGTTCTTTTGTTCATGCTTGCGATTGCCTGAAACGGGCACATACATATACAGCGCGTTTTCTGTCCTCATTGTTTGCCCAGAAAGGGTTATTTTGTGTGCCATTTTTTCTCTCGCTCTGAGAGCTAGCTTCCATTGTACGTACTCAAGCAGCCAAGCATGGCATTTGTCTTGGCTGAGCCCATTCTGCTGAGGAGTAGTGGAGGGCGATTCTTTTGCCTTCCTTGCTGCCTAAGCCCAAAGGGAGGCAGATTATAAATAGACCCTACATTTTATAATGGAGATGTGGAGACTTGCCATGTCCTTTTTATTCTCCCTTTGTTCGCCTTTTCCCCTCTCGCCTGCCAAGCCTGCCTTTTTTCTTAGCAGACGAGGGTGGGGGACAACTCTTCTTCCTTATTGTCTCCCAAGTGTATACAGTATATAAGCTACCTGCTTCTTTCCTTCCTATCTTGCACATACGTCCCCTTACTGCCCTCATCATTATTAACTCATTTTCAAAAGCTGGTATCATCACTTTTTTTACCTTCTCCATAGACGTCATTAAACTCACATATTGGAATGGCTTCACTACTGGCAACCGTTACACCGCAGCCGGATACCGGCCGCCTGGATACTATCGACGACGGCGCGGAAATGGCAATCGGCTCGCCCTCCTACCAGCTGGCAAAGTCGGCATTGATGAAGCTGGCCGCCGACGAGGCGGACACCGCGTTTTCGCCGCTGTCCTCATCTGCAATCACCATTGCTACCCTGGGATCGTCTTTGGGCTACGGCAGCAGCGGCAGCGGGGCAAAGCGGAAGAGCGGCGCCCACGCCCGGCAGCCGGTCGACAAGGCCCTAGGCGCTGACAGCAGCAGCAGCATCCGGGAGGAGGAGGAGGAACAGCGCCCTGCTCGCCAGCTAGGGCTGAGAGCAGCCGCTGCGTCGGCCGATAGGCAGGACGACTCGCTGGCGACCTCGTCAGTCAACCTCTCGACGGCGGTGTCGTCATCGGCAGTATCCTCGCATAGCAGCAAGTCGTCCTCGTCTTCGGCAGGGCCGACGATGGGCATGGCAAAAGTCACCAACATGCGCTCGGTCAGCGTCGACTATGCGCGCGCCTACGGGCTGCATATGAAGCGCACCACGGCGTCCGCGACAGCAGCCGACGACGGTGCAATGCTGCCGGCATCTCCAAAGCCATCTCCGCCGCCAGCACGCCCACTGCGCGCGAGCCTTGGGTACGACGAATCGGGCGTTTCTTCGTCGGCCACGTCGCTTTCGGGCATCCACCGGACGCTAACCAAGAGGTTTTGGCGCCCGCTGCTTGTGTCCAGAAAATCGAGCGACGCGTCTGCGTTCAAGCAGCAGCCGCTGGCTATAGACGACGACGACGAGGATCTGTACCCCGAAAGCAAGATTCGCAGTTCCCAGGACACCTGCGCCGACAATGGCGACGTCATTGTGGAGAGGGATAGCGTGGCCAATTCTTCAGCCGCGGTGGAGCATGGCGCACGCCCCGCCTTGCCGCTCATTGACGACGCAGAGGCAGCCACCCCCCATCCGAGCGTCGCTGCTGCCCCGTCCCAGCCACCACGCAACTACCGCTTTGGCCGCGCCGCACAGTCAAAGTCGCTCGACGTCGCGCGCGTTGCTGTCGGCCCCATTGCCGACTACAACAGGACCAAGGGCGGCGCGCTGAACCGGCGCGTATTGCAGCGCTCCAAGCGCGAAGATGCCATCTACGGAGTCGCCGCCAGCCCTGCTGCAGAGTGCATGGGGCCCGAGCGCTTCCAGGCGCTGCCCAGGTCGTTTGCCTCTCGCCTTGGGTTTGCCAGCACATTAGCTGCGCGCCGGCGTCCCGACGACCTGCGCTTTGTCATTATGCCGCACCCGCAGTTTGCCGATGTCACCGAGGTCTACGACTGCGACGAGCGGACGCCAGTGTACCGCAAGATCTCGAGGTCGGGCCGCTCGTGGCACGAGACGTTCCACGAAGTCAACTACGAGGAGGAGCTGGCGGAGCTGGAGGCCGCTAAGCAGCTCATGCTGTGGCGACAGCAGCAGCTGAAGCAGCGCCATTCGAGCGCTTTGGCGATGAGCGACTACGAGATGGCCTCGGCGCTGGGGCTGCCCTACCCCGGATTCGCCGCGTATGGCGGCAGGCCGATGACGCTTGCGGCTGCGGCGTCGTGCGTGACGATTCAGTCCTTGGCGGCTGGCTCAAGCAGCTACGCCAACGGCGGCATGTCCAACCAGAGCACAGCGTCGTTCTTGCTGAACAGCGGCACCGTGCGCATGGCGCGCGCAAGCACGAGCATTGGAGCCAGCACCAGCGGCGGCGCATCGCTTGACAAGGGCTTACTGTGGGAGGCGCTGACGCCCTATCCGAACCAGTTCCCGCTGCACGTCAAGGACATGCGTGACGTCATCGACTCTGTCTCCCTTGCGTCTATGGTTCTTGACCGCCATCGGTTCTGCTATCGCTTCCAGTTGGCGGGCAACAAAATGAAGTGGATTGCTACGCGTATCCGCAAACAGCAACTGGCGCTGCAGTGCTTTGTGCGCAGCACTGTCGTGGCCGAGATATTTGTCGACTACGCCAAGGGATACGACACAGTCTCTGCCGCTGGACTCATGAGCAACGGCTCTAGCGGCGTCTCTTCCCCTCGCGGCCAGCCCAACGACAGCAACGGCAATATAGACATTGAGCTCCCCACGGACGGGTCGGCCCCCCTAGTCACAATTCTCCCCGCGGCATTTGCCCAGCTGGTCGAGTTTGAGTCCGAGATCGTCGAGTCGTTTATCCTATTTTCGGGCTTGCAGATGCTCGAGTGTCTACATATTTGAAGTTTACATGCGCACTCCTCTCCCAGTTGAAATCTTTAATATTATTACTGCAACAATCACGCCGCTGAAGAAGCGCCAATAGTGAGGCAGCCAGGGAGACAGGCTCTTGTGACTACGTGCCAAAGCCAAGTGCCACTAGGCATCGCCGAGAGCAGAAGGCAGATTTCGTAATTGGCCCCTCTACAGTGGCTGGCGTTGGCGTTGTTGCTGTTTCTCAGCTTGCACACTTTCGCTCTGCTTTTATAAATTTATTAAGTAATGGAAGGGAAAAACTACGTCCTAAGAACCTTTATATAATGGTCGCCAATATGACCGGCCGGTGCTACTAAGATGGCAACATTACTGTTGAGGCGATGTAGGCTTTGGGTCCTTAGCTAGCTTCCTAAATTAATCACTTGAATACTCTTCTGTTAGCTTAGCAGCAAGGTCAAAAAGTGGCATTTCCTCATTGGCAGCATATCCTTGAACATATTCAAACTCTTCCTCAGTTCCGATAAACAAGTATACATCCTTGCCATTGGTATCCTTAGTTATACCTTTAAAATCTTGAAGATACGTATTTCTTTCCTTGCCAATGATAATGATTTGGATGCTTGAGTTTTTCTTAGCGGCGGTTTCAAGCAGCGTGTTATCGCTACACTCTACGTTAACAATAGGTTCTACATCCTTAACATACGGTGTATCACCAGCTTCACATACCATATAGGCATAAAATAAATCAGTCATAGCAATGGTTGAGTCCGGTGGTAAATATATGTCAGCAGAAGAAGTGTATATGATGTGTGTTTTCAGCGAGTTTTTTTTTTGGAAGCAGCAGGTTGACTTTTTATAGCAGAAAAGAGCAGCTTCTCTACTGTCTGTGAGGATGGGCAAAGAAAGGAAAAGGCTGCAGTCTCTCCCCACGTGAAGCAACATGTTGCAGTCAACAAAAAAATTGCTTCCCTTAGTGTTAAAGGACGTGCAGAAAAAATAAAGTCTCCAAGTGTTGTTTTCAAAAAAGCGGAATGGAAGCAGACTTGTCCACTTTTTCTCTTCCTTTGTTTCAAAGGACAAGCAATATAGCAGTTGACTTGCCATTTGGCGTGCTGTCCCAACACGCTCTTCTCGAAAGCTCTTTAGGCGCTAGCGATGCCTGGATTGCCACCAGCACTCCGAGGCAACAAATGTATTTTTTCTAAAACATGCAGCAAACATACAGCTTTATTTTGAGCCCAAACTACACTTATCCACAGAAACCGGGTTGAACAGGGTACCAGCATAGTCCTCTACCAGCCTGGTGCCAGTGAGCTCTAGCCAGATGTTGGCACAAGACAAAAAATCCACAAAACTTGGTACTCCTTACTCTGTGACACAGCAATCTCCTCCACAGCATTGTGACATGTGGATATCACGTTGTTTGTTTGTTCCATCACTGCTGTTGCTGCACGCTATGTATAAGCGTAAAATAAGTACAAAAGAAAAGGAGAGACTGCCAGCTAGCTCAATAACATAGGCGTGTTTGCTGCATCTTCACTGCAAGTACAAAACTGTCAATAGTGCACTATATCATACTATTACAAAAGTAATGCAGGCGTCAACATGTTTCAAAAACAAATTGTATTTTTTCATATAAATTCATTGAATAACGGAAGAATGCTGTCCTAAAAAATCTCATAAAGTGGACTATAAAAGTCCAGATGATTCTACCAACTATTCCAGTACAGCTGTGGTGAGATGTAAGTCATTGCTTGATACAAACATAAGAAGCATCTGCAATTACTAGAGTCGCTATTCTTGTAGCAGAGTTTCAGCATAATCAAATAGGAACCAAGGCACCATTCTGACTAAGCCCTTTAAGATTTCAATTTGCAGCATGCTTGCCGTAAGTATAAAAACATTACCCTTTGAATCTGTGCACTTTTCCTCTCCTTGGATATCTCTAAGAGGTGTCATTCCTCCTCTGCCAATAACCATGATATCCATTCCTGAGGCCGTCTCAACATCCTCAATTAGCTGAGCATCCCTTAAAGCCATGTCAGTAACAGACTCGGGCGCGGACTTTTCATCACTAATCCTGAGCTTGTTTTCATTATTCAAGACAAAATAAACGTAATTAACTTGGCTCATTTACAATGGTCGCGTCGATCAGTAAGTATATTGGCTGGAGAGAATGTGTGTATGATATGTATTTTCACCTGTTTTGGAAGCGGCAGCAGCTTGCCTTTTTATACCAGAGGAAAGCGGCATCTCCGCTGACTGTGAGGATGGGAGAAGGAAGGAAAAGGCTGCAGTCTCTCCCCACGTGAGGCAACATGTTGCAGCCAACAAAATATTTGCTTCCCTTAGTGTTAAAGGACGTGCAGAAAAAAATAAAGTCTCCAAGTATTGTTTTCAAAAAAGCCGAAACAAATTGGACATGTCCAGTTTTGCTTGCCCTTTGTTTCAAAGGACAAGCAATATATTAGTTGACTTGAAATTTGGCGTGATGTCCCAAACACGCCCCTCAAAAGTGCGCCAGGCGCTGGCGATGCCTGGATTGCCGCCGGCACTCGGAGGAAACAGATGTCATCTCTTCGAAGCATGCAACAAACATACATAATTGTTTTGAACACACATATTCATATTCTTTGCACCGAAGGTAGAGTATGGAACTGGTGGAATCCTTGAGTAGCTACACGCATACTCTTGTCTCTAGGATCCAAGTTAAACGCCTTGGACAGCACTACATAGATGGTGGCCCCTTGGTGGACGTGTGTTTAAAGAGTTGTGTATAAACTGCAATGAGGTGCTTGTGGCTACGCACCGGGGCTAATGTTCTAATATCCTATTCTCGTACTTTGCCTCAAATGGAAACTGATTCTTTTAAGCTCTTGGAGCTAGCCAAGTTCACACATACCAATCTTGTCCGGCGCCTTGATGTAAGCTAGCTAATGCAAACCACCGCCACAGCCAGATGTGCAAGGCAGCAGCTCGCAGCGCTGTGAAGGTATTATCCTCCTGCCATGACCCACTCTGGCTAGGATGTTTGGCCATCCCTTGCTCAAAGTCTCTTATCCGCAAAGTCTCGCTATTTATGTTTGCCATCATCCTGCCCACCACAGTTTTCCGCAGGTCTTGCAGTTTGCGGCAAGCTCCCTTTTTTTGGCAAGGCAAGTCAAATCAAGATGCCCGAATTAGGCGCTTTCGGGTGAAAGTGGTGGGATGGCAACAAAAAAAGCGGCTCTCTTTGATAATAAGCAAATCGACCAATCCCTTTGGCAAAAAGAAGAACAGACATTTCAAAGCAATTTTTTATCCCTTTTGGCGCTGCTAAAAAACAAAGCAATTCAAAGCCCCCTTTCCCCTTCCTTTCATTCCTCCCATATGCCTTGAACAAATAAAAAAGGAATCCTTTTTCTGGTGCTTGGCTTGCCGTCTTTGAAAGATTCCTTTTTAACTGGGGGAAAGATGTCGGAGAAAACGTCGCTCTTGGGGTGGGGACGAGAAGGTTTGCGCACGTTTTTCTGTCTATTCTTCAAGACTTTGCTTTCTCTTCTTCTTGGTCATCTTTTCTTCATGCTTTATTCGTTATACCAAACCAAACCAAAAAACCAAGCTTTAGTCTTCTAAACCACACGCGCTCCCCACTTTTATATTGCTCTGACTTGCTTATATTGGCTGCCATCTATTCTTTCCTAAGCTAGTCTTCACATTGCACACATGCAGCACCTACCAATGGACAATATGCCAGGTAACGCCAGGTATGCGGAGGCTATCGACAGCTACGGCGAAGGTATGGACAGCTACACAAACGTCGAAAACCCAGACTGGCAGAGGTACGCTCACTACACAACCACCATCAATAGAGAGCATAAGGCGAGCAAGGCCTCGAAAGCTGGGAAGCCCCTTCCACGAGCCAAAACGCCCTGGACAGCCGAGGAGAACCGCAACTTGTTTCGAGCCATGGCAGAGTACATTTACGTGGACAAGCAGGGGATGAAGCCGCTGGCAATCTACCTTAACCCGACTGAGCTCGACCACGTCGAGTCGTGCGAGAGCGCACTAAACATGTCTGACGACGACATTGCATCCTCTCTGCTTGAGAATGGCCTCGAAGTAAACCCAAACCGGCGCAGCGACCTGCTTTTCCACGTGCTCCGCCACTTGCAGCGGGCTTCAGGAAACCAAAGCACTCGCGTAGTCAACGAAAAGGTCAAAAATGCGCGCAGTCGCATTGTCAACCTCTTTATGAACATGTACAATGACGGCGACTTGCCTAGTAAGCGGCCCGTTCGCTATGTTTCCGCTCTGCTGACCAGTCTAGTCAGCTCACCATTCTTCCCACTTGATGCTCTGGACCAAGCTACTGCCGCCAACGTCTACTCGATGAGCGATGCCAGACATGACGTCTGTTTGTGGCTGGAGGCCATGTTTTGGCTTCATCCAAAGGCCATGTACGAGTTCATCAGCCAGTGCGCCCTGCAAATTGTCCGCGCCCAGGCTGAGCGCATTCCCATGCACTCGCGCACGGCGGAGGAGCACAATGTGCTGTCTGAGGCGCCAGAGTACCGTACAATTATAGCTCAGTTGCACGAGCTTATTGTCATACTGAGTGGCTGTGGACCTGCTAAAGCAGCCAAGATTATGCAGTCTAGCCCCGATAGAGTATCTGGCATTAAGCGCGGCCCACTTGACGAGTTTGGCTTTGGAAACGAAGAGAAGAACGCCGCGTTTGGTGAAGGTGCAGAGGACCTACTGCCAAAAAGGCGCAAGCGCAAGACGCAGACAGTTGACTCCAGAAAGCTAGGCAATGGCAACGAGATTGAAGTGGCTACCAATGACGGCGTAAAAGTATCGCTGACGCTCTTTGACCTGCTAAAGACTGAGGAGAAGCTGCTGCTAGCTGGCATCAGCATCAGGATGATAGCCGCGGCGGGCGGAGTGATTCGAAATAGCCACCAAGCCCTTTTGGATATCAAGTACCACATGTACCGGCTGTGGACATGCGTGTCTCGCCTTGCAGATGTAGCACAAATGTTCCAAAGCACCCATCCTCCCAGCGGTGGCAAATACCCCGAGGCAGGGGAGGGCATGTTTGCCGAGTTCGTAGTGGTAAAGTACTTTACTGGACCATTTGAGCAGAGTAACATTGAGCCCCGTGTACGGGTATCCAAGGACCGCACGCCATGCCCTGGCGGCCTTCACAGTCTCGAAAGGCTAATTGAGAAGGCGTTTGCCTCGACCGAGGAAGAGGCGCGGGCAGAGGTCCCCGTGTGGCTGGTAGTCACCAAGCGGCAGGACGAGAGGTATGTGTTGGCGCTCATGGTGACGTCGCCCGAGATTGAAGTGCCAGTTGATGATAGTGGTGTCTCGATGTTCCATAGCCGCTACTACTCGGACCAAATGCTTGCGTCTGCGATTGATAGCGCAATAGTCAGTGAGGGCAACACTATGATGGGCACGCTGCCTATTCAGTTGCACAGCGGGCTGGATCCATGGCCGTGGGTGCCCGGACAGGCGCAGTCCATCTCTGTGGAAGCCGGGTTTATTGGCCACATCCCAATGGCGTCCGAGTCCAATGAGACCCTGATTGTGGCGACAGTCAATTACCGCGGCATCAACAAGGCCGACCCGTGGCATGAGCCTCGAATCATGACCGAGGTTATCTTTGACTGCCAGCAAAGCTACGCCAACCTGGGCATAGCTGGGCATGCGCCATTATACCAGCATTTGCTTCAGAGTGGCAACATCGAGGCCATGACTGCCGCTGCGTCTACAGTGGCTGCTCTCACGCGAAACCACTCGCCGATGTTGCTTCCGAGCAACCCCTCGGCGTTCACGATTCTGAACGACGACATTGGCCAATTAGATCAACCCCTGTACTATGACCAGGTGCCCCACGACATCTTGCCGCTGGATTTCGGGCAAGCATATCACCCAGACTTGGGCATCACGGCTCCCAACTCGGCTGCTATCATGGGAGCCGGCCCTATTAACGGCAACCTGCCATTGGCGACTCCTTCGGCGAACAGCTTGCTTCTCTCGCCACACCCGTACTTTGCTAATGGCTTTATTGACAACTACCCGCCGCCGCAGAACACTTGGGTACCAGAAAACTTTGGCCCACCAGATTCGTATCCGCAGTTCTTTGAGCAGTTTGACGGTCCAGACTACCATCTGTGAACCAAACAAAAGAGGACTGCGTCGATTCCATATTCATATTTCTTCAAATACATATTTCTTACATCACATTTTGCAGGCATTTGAGCAATAAAAGAAAAAGGAATAAAGAGAAAGAAATGGACGATGTGAGGCTAGAGCAGATACGAAGAAGAAACTGCTGTTTCATGGCTTGCTGGGAGCCGAGGGAGAAGTGGCAGAAGCAGCGTCAGATCCAAGAGGAGGAGCGCTGGGAGTGCCAGTACTGGCGCGAGCAGCTGTGGGGCTGGTGGGGCCAATGGGGCCAACACCCTCATCGTCATCGTACAGGGTCTCGCGATGCTGCTGCTGCTGCTGCCGGTGCGCGCCAGCAGTATGGGCCGGCGGGGTGCACCGCTCCTCAAGCACCATGCGCAGGACCTCCCACTCAGAGATGCCCTCGGGAGGCTGGATAACGCCGTCGAGGACCTGGTCTGGCGGGGCAGGGCGGCCATAAAAGGCCTCATTGACATCTTTGCGCTGCATGACCATCGAGCCCTCAACCGAGATGCCAGCAAACAGGCCCTTGGACTTTGAGTACGAGTACACTGCAGCAGCAATGTTGCTCGAGTTGATGGCTGCCGAGATCTCGCCGCTGCGACCCACCGGCCCAGCTGCTACGGAGATGTTGGAGCCAAACTGCACATTGGCGTTCTTCTCAAAGGCGCGTACCGCCTCATCGGTGTTCAGAATCATGACGACCTCGGTCAATTGCGCGCCGATCTGGCCGCCCACGCCCACGCCGCCCGTGCCGATGGCTGACGGGCCGGACCACGTCCCGTTGGGAAGTCGCGCGCAGACCACGCCAGAGCCACCGCGAGCAGTCCAAATAAAGCCGGCCTTGACAATCGACAGCACGGCAATACCGCAGCAGTGCTGCAAGATGTCTGCGGGAATGATGTCGTCGATGTCGCCAATCTTTGGCGGCACTACAAAAGAACGAAAGGAAAGAAAGAGAAAGGGGGTGAATTTAGGTTGTGCGATGTAATTTGTTTTACGTGCTTGTTTGTTGGGGGGGGGGGGAGTGTATACTTGCCAACAAACTCTGTCAGGATGCGTGCGGCGCGCTCGCACTCCTTGGCCAGAGTGAATTCCTTGGTGACTTCCTTAAAGCTCTCTTGGACCTGGGCAGCGCCCATGCGTAGCTTGTCGACAAACGACGGGCTGGCGAAGGAGCCCGAGCCAGCGTTGTTGTTATTGCTGTTGCCTCCGAAATTCATCGCTGTCTGTGAACTGAAGAAAAAAATAATAATAATTGGAAATGAAAAAAACCGAGAGAGGAGAAAGAAAAGAATTTATAGCTCACATTCCACTTGACAAGCAGGCGGGCATGTGTGTGCCAAGCTCTTGGCGTCAGGATCAGGGGGGAAGGATATGCCAATTAACCAGGAATTAGATTATTCACTTTTTTGTAGGTGGACCGACCTGCCTGCCAGCCTGCATGGGCATCCAGACATGGACCCGGAAGATTTGACCCAAATAGGGAGAGGCAAATTAAATGTTGCTGCAGGCGGCGTAGACATCAAATCCCACTCTCACAAGTGAAAAAAAAACTTTCCATTGATTTCGCTCTCTTTTTTTTCCTCCCTGTTTTTCTTTTCTTTTCTTTTATACCGAAAAAAAATTGGGCTCATATTTATATATTTATCTTATTTACGTTATGTGGGCTTTGCGCGTATCCAGGCCAGCGCTTGTACTGCTAGGCGGTATGGCGGTATACGCCGGGACAAGCGCGTACGCAACTCACCGCGATAGCGCGCTGTGCAAGGACGACGGCGGCTGGTGGCTGGGCAACGACTGCCTGCGCCTGGGTTCGCTCTGGGCCAGTGCAAATCTAGCGCTCACTGCCATGCTGTTTTTGGGCCTTGTTCTCGCTACTCTGTTTTCAGTCGATCGCAATGGTGGCGTGCGACCGCCGCCATCACTGGGTCTTCAGTTGCGCTGCGAGGATAACCGGCGTAGAATGGGCGTGGCTGCCATCATTGTGTGCATGGTGGGAACTGCCACTAGCGGGGCGGCGGCCACTGGCGTTGCATTCGAGTACCAGCGCATATACTGGCAAACGCAAATGTCGCTCTGGGTCTGCGTGGGCCTGGCTTATGCCCTTAGGCTGCCGCACGGGCATGGCACTGTGGTGGCTGTGGCGGTGCTTGTTCAGATGCTGCTGAGCGTGCTGGTGGAGCCGTATTTTACTTATTTCGCAGGGTCGCATATCTATGAGCCACTGTTTGGTACCATTCATTCGCGGGCAGTATTGGCAGAGGGCGTGGTGTCAGCCATAGCTGCGCTAATTCTGCTGAGCACGCATCGTCGCAGAATCTACTTGCCACCAGCAGCTACAGTAGGTGATGGCGAAGACAGATACCAGCTGCCCGAGGTGGCTGAGTACCGTACGCCGCTGAGCAGAGTACGTGTTGACCAGGATCCGCAGGCGGTGACGCCCGAGCGCTCATACTCGATTCTCGATACACTGCTGTTTGGCTGGGTGACACCAGTGTTGCGTCTAGGTACGCGCAAACTCATTGACAGCGGCGACCTATACTGCCTGGACGCTTGTGATCGGCCACTGAGCACCTGGTGGCGCTACACCAGCCTTTCTTATGGTGGGTCGTCGTTGCTTAAAAGGCTGGCGGCTACGTTTGCGCCGCAGCTCTTGGCGCAGGGGGGATTGGCGTTGGGCAATTCGGCGCTACAATATGGCGGACCGTTTTTCATGCAGCGTATTTTGTCGTCCATTCGCTTGTACAATTCGCGTCCATTACCGCCGCCACTGTCGTCTGGGCTTGGGGAGCAGAAGACGGCCTTGTTGGTGGCGGCGTCTGTGAGCAGGATGATTTATCTCGATGCGATTGGGCTTTTGCTGTGCTCGCTGCTGCACTCCGTGATGGTTAACCAAGTGCTGTGGATTGGCCGGCGTGTCAGTGTGCGGCTGCAGGGTCTCTTGGTAGCAGAGCTGTCGTCCAAGGCATTGCGGCGACGGTGCAAGACGTCAGCGCCGCCTCCATCGTCGTCGCCCAAGGAAACTGGTAGCAAAGAGGAGGATGGTGAGGAGGAGGATGGTAAGGACAAGACGGCGTCGAGCGATGGGCGTATAGCTAATATGCTGACGTCGGACTTGGAGTCGATTGGGCATATATCATCATACTTGAACGAGATCTACACCCTTCCGATAAAATTCGTCCTGGGATCCTGGTACCTCTACAACCTCCTCGGCGTCTCAGCGCTAATCGGGATGACAATAACGGTGGTCTACTATCCGCTAACAAAGCTCATGGTAAAGTACCTGATAAAGTACCAAAAGAAGCTGATGGCGATCGAAGATGAGCGCGTAACGATGATAACCGAAATGTTCCAAGGAATACGCGCAGTCAAGCTATTTGGCTGGCAGTCGCGGTTCATCGATCGGGTCAGTGCCAAGCGGCGCGAAGAGCTGGCGCTATATTGGAAGCTCATGCTCCTACAGCTGCCGGTCTCCTTTGTCCAGTCTATTACGACGTCGCTGATGCTTATTTGTATCCTGGCTTTGTACTCGCTGGTCTTTGGACATCCACTGACTGCCGATATCGTGTTCCCCACCATCACTGTATTTTCTATGGTCAGCGGTTCGTTTAATAGCGCGCCGGGGATGTTCCGCTGGCTGTCTAACTGCTACGTGTCGCTCAAGCGTATTGAGGCCTTTATGGTTCTTTCGCCGGTCCAAGATCTCGATGATCGCGTTGCCCAGGATGGTGCGAGCGAGTTGTCGTTGGCAGTGGGGTTTGTCGACGCCTGCTTGGAGTGGTCGCCGCCGCTACTACCACCACCACCGCTGTTGGCTGAGGACGCGAATGATGCAAAGTCTTTATCGGCATCAGCGACCCCAGCTGCATCGTCTGGCTCGTTGTCGCGCAAGGCCAGCGTAGCCACGGGGCTTTCTGCAGCCTCAGAGGCTACCGAGGAAACCCCGCTGCTAGCCAGAATAGTCGCTGCTGGCGGCGATGCTGGTGGAAGCTCGTCTACAATTGCGGTCAACGACACTACTACTACTACTGCGACGCCTGTGGCATCATCTGCTGCGGACATAGTGCGGTTCACATTGCGCGATATTTCCCTGCGGTTTCCTATTGGCGGATTGTCGATAATCGTAGGACCGACGGGGTCAGGCAAATCGTCGCTGCTCGCGGCGTTAATCGGCGAGATGACGCTGACATCCGGCCGAGTTTTGCTGCCCACAAGCGATGCATTGCAATTGGACGCCGAGCTTGCTGGCGGGCGGTACAGCGAGATAGTCGAGTTATCGGGGCAGCAGCGTGTTATGAAGGATATTGCGTATGTGGCGCAAGAGGCGTGGCTGCGGAACGCGACGATCCGCGACAACATTTTGTTTGGCGAGACTTATGACCAGCAGCGCTACGAAGAGGTACTGCGCGTGTGTGCGCTCAAACCCGATCTGCGTATATTGGGTGCAGGTGATCGGACTGAGATCGGCGAGCGCGGGATAACTTTGTCAGGCGGCCAGAAGCAACGCGTGGCTTTGGCGCGTGCGGTGTACTCGAGTCGCTGCATTCTGCTTATTGACGACTGTTTATCGGCTGTTGACGCGCATACCGCCAAGCATATTCTGATGGAGTGCTTGGTCGCCCAGACCTCGCCGCTTATGCGGGGCAGGACGCGCATCCTCGTCACGCACCATGTGGCGGCCTGCTTGCCGCACGCCGACTATGTGGCCGTGCTGCAGGGCGGCCGCGTGTCTGCGAGTGGGGCGCCCGGCGCCGTGGCGATCCAGGGCCTGGAGCCTAAATCGACGGCAGGCGACCCTGAAGGAGCATTGGCCGATGATGTCGGCGATCTGCGCACAGAGGACGACTACGCGGCGGCGGGGCCTGCGGCGGGGGCCGCAGCAGGCGGTGGCACGCTGGTGGACGACGAGGAGCGCGCGCAGGGATACGTGCGGCTAAGCGTGTGGCTGGGGTACATGCGCATGTGCGGCGGCGCGTGGTACTGGGCGTCGGTGGTGGCGCTGGTGCTCGTCAACCGCGCCACGTCGATAGCGCAGGACTACAGCGTGCGGCTGTGGATGCGCAGCAGCGCCGAGGAGGGATCGGCGGCACCGGCGTTCTGGCTGCTGGCGTACCTCGCGGCAGGGCTCCTGAGCACGGCGACGAGCCTGGCGGACTGGGTCAACGAGTGCGCCGGAGCGCTGCGCGCCAGCCGCCGGTACCACGGCGATTTGTTCGCACGCGTGGTCGGCGCCACCCCGCGGTTCTTCGACAAGACGCCGATTGGCCGCGTGGTCAGCCGGTTCTCGCGCGACATGCGCACGGTGGACGGCGACATCATCACCGAGATCACGGGGCTGGCATCGCAGCTGGCGCACATGCTGGCGGTGTTTGCTGTGATCTCTGCGGTGGCGCCGCCGTTCGTCGCTGTGGCGCTGCTGATGGCCGTGGCGTATGCGCGGCTGGGCGTGTACTACCTCAACGCCACGCGCGAGCTCAAGCGCCTGGACGCTGTGTCGATGGCGCCGCTGCTCTCGCTGTTCAGCGAGCTGATTACGGGCGCCGAGTCCATCCGCGCGTTTGGCGCGCAGAACCAGTACGCCATGGAAGCGATGGGCCGCGCTGACGCGCACTGCAGGCCGTACTACCTCCTGTGGGCGGCCAACCGCTGGCTGTGCGCGCGCATCGAGCTGCTCGGCTGCCTGGTCGTGTTCTCCACCACCCTCCTGGTCCTGCGTTCGCTGGACACCATCGACGCGGGGCTGGCCGGCTTTGTGTTGATGTACGCGATATCGTTCTCGGACTACATGCTGTGGTTCATCCGCAACTACTGCGACTGCGAGATCAGCATGAACGCTGTCGAGCGCATCAACCAGTATCTTGCCATCGAGCAGGAGGCGCCTCTCTTTTCGGCTCTACCCGAGCACAGGCCGCCCGCCGATTGGCCCAGGACGGGCGGCGTGCAGATCGAGGACCTTGTGGTCGAGTACGTGCCGGGCGTGCCAGTGTTGCGCGGCATATCGCTTACTGCCAGCCATGGTGAGAAGATCGGCGTGGTTGGTCGGACGGGCGCGGGCAAAAGCACGCTGTCGCTGGCTCTTTTGCGCTTTGTCGAGGCGTCTCGGGGCAGCATTACGCTGGACGGCGTAGACATCTCGGCGGTTGGCTTGGAGGAGCTGCGGCGCAACGTCACGATCATCCCGCAGGATCCGGTGCTGTTCAACGGCTCCATTCGCTTCAACCTGGATCCATTTGCCGAGGCCCCCGATGCCCTGCTGTGGGATGCCCTCAGGCGGTCGCACTTGGTCCACGACACTAGCAGCTGTATCTCTGAGGAGGCTGCTGATCGCATGAGCGGCATTTTCAAGTCGCTTGATACCGAGATCAAGGAGAATGGCCGCAACTTGTCCCTGGGCCAGCGGCAGCTGGTGGCTCTGGCGCGGGCCCTGGTGCGGCGCTCGCGCCTGATTATCATGGACGAAGCTACTGCCTCCGTGGACTTTGACACGGACGATCGTATCCAGCGCACTATCCGCGGTACAGAGTTCGCCGACTCTACGTTGTTCTGCATTGCGCATCGCTTGCGTACAATCATCGACTATGACCGCGTATTGGTGCTGGATAACGGCCGTATTGCTGAGTTTGACACGCCTTGGAACCTATTGCAGCGCAAGGGCGGCAGTGTCTTTAAAAGCATGTGCGAAAAGTCTGGCGAGTACGAGCATTTGTTTTCAATCGCTGCTCAGTCCAAACCCTAAAAAAGATAAATACTCTTTTTGAGTAATAATAAATTTTTTTTATTCATTTGTCTGGCCTTGCTCCTTGCTCAGCCTCGTGCTTTCGACAAGGCGCGCAAAGTGGTTGTCGTCATGAGCCAGCAGGTTGGCTGGCGTGTCGAACTCGACGACTCTGCCTTGGTCCATCACTAGAACTCGGTCGCTGTCCATGATTGTGTTGAGTCGGTGCGCAATCGTCAGCACCGTGCAGTCCTTGAACTCCTGGCGGATAACCGACTGCATGATCTGGTCGGTCTTGGAATCGACATTGGCCGTCGCCTCATCGAGCACCACTATTTTGCGCCGCCACAATAGCGCACGACACAAGCTGATGAGCTGGCGCTGTCCGACGCTGAAATTGGAGCCATCTGAGTTGACCCACTTGCTTAGACCCGTTCCGTATCTCCAATAACAAGTATCTTTCTCAGCCTTGTGTTTGCGCTCCATGGTCGGCGTCTCCACCAAATCGCTAATCCCACATGCATTAATCGCCGCCCACACCTCGTCGTCTGTGTACTCGCGAGCTGGATCCAGGTTGTCGCGGATGGTTCCCCCGAACAGTGACGGATCCTGCGGGATAATGCTAATGCGCGAGCGCAAGTCCTGCAAGCCAATGCTGGAGATGCCGACGCCGTCAATGAGAATGCACCCGCTGTCTGCCTCGACCAGCCGCATCAGCGCATACGTCAAGGAGCTCTTGCCAGCGCCTGTACGCCCAACGATACCGATCCTCTCCTTGCTGCGCACGACAAAGCTCAAGCTGTTGAGCGTTGGATCCAGCTCGGGGCGGTAGCGCAAGCTGTACTGCCGGAACTCGATCTCGCCAGCCTCGGGCCAGCCAGGCGCTGGACGATTGTCAGCAACAATGCGCGGCTGCTCGCGTGGGGTGCTTTCGGTATATGCTATGTACTTGGACAAATGATCGACGCAACTCTTGCTCATTCCACTTTGGTCGACCAATCTTGCCATCGTGAAATATAGATTCCGAGCCAGGTATGTCGTCGCATCGAGCTCGCCCGGAGACACCAGAGCAGACGAGTACAACTGCGGACCCAGCTTGAGCAACAGCACAGCAGTCTCAATGAATTCACTGCACAGCGATGTTGCCAAGTAGAGCGATCCACGCACTGCGTCCGATTTTAATTCGCAAGAAAGCCCCATAGAGGTCAGTCGGTTCCGCTTGTCCAGGTGGATATCGGCTGTTCCATGGACGCGTAGAAGTGGCCGATTGTACTCAAGAACGTCATCTAGTCGCCGACTAGAATTCCAGATTGCCTCGTTGTTTATATCGCTAAGCCTACTAAGAGTGTCTCCGTACCAGCGCTTTATCGCGTAATTTAGCGCGGCGAATGGCCCGCACAAAAGCAGCAATCCCGGCGACGCCTTAACGGCTTGGACGATGGTCGAGGCTGCGGAGAGATTGGAGTAGATCATGTCGCTGCATAGAACCCGTGGAAATGAATCGGATAGGCTGTATACTGTCTGAGAACTCAGATCATCCATGGTCGAGCTTGGCAGGGACTCCAGCAAAGGAAGCGGCATCGAAAGGACAAGGTCGAATACCTGCGCGCGTATTTTGGCAGCAAGGGTGGTCGTCCAGAACGTTTCTCGTATCCACGCCTCGATGTTGTAGATTTGGCGACAAAAGACAGCCAGGAACGCGTTAACTATCAGATAGCGCTTCAGTGACTGCATCATCGTGGCCGGGTTGTTGTCGGTCATCAACTCGATCTCGAGGCTTTGCGTATAATACAGCGCGTACGTCTGAGCAACCTGAGTAGCCATTACGATAGCCACTGCGCCATAGCCACTGAATTTGACAAAGCGCCAGATGGCAGACCACATGCTCCCTATTTTAGGATACTCCAGGGGCTTTTCGTACATGTCTTCCACCCCTACTTGCTGTTTCGCCGAGCCCGAGTCACTAGTCGGTGCGCTCTCCTTCGAGTCAGATGCCTCGCTGGCGACAGCGTTATAGGCAAGCGGGGTCTGACGCACAATGCTCAAGCTGCCATCTGCAAATGTAATGACGGCGTCGCTGAGCGGAACCAAGTGCTCGGCATGCGTGACCAGGATGCGCGTCTTTTGGCCAATAATACCATCCGCTAGCAAGACATGCTTGACGATATGGCGCTCCACATGTGCGTCGACTGCCGACAACAGGTCGTCGAATACGTACGTATCTGCTCTCGAATACAGCGCCCTACATCTCCGCACTTGCCAGCATATCTTTTGGAGTAGTCAGCAAAATGCATATCCAGCCACTTACATGGCAATTGACATTGAAGATGTCTCGTATTTACTTACCTTGCCAGTGCCAGCCGCACCTTTTGCCCGCCAGACAAGTTCACGCCGCCTGTGCCAATCATCGTCATGTCGCTCTTGGGAAACAGCCGAACATCCACGGCGAGCGCACACGCCTCAACAACTCGCCAAAAGTACGTCTCGTCAAAGTCGGCACCCATGAGCACGTTGTCGCGAAAGGTTGCGTTCATGATCCACGGCTTTTGCTCGACATAGCCGATGCGGCCATAGACGCTGCCCTGGCCGCTCGTCAGTGGCATCTCGCCACAAATAGCCGACAAGAAGGACGACTTGCCGCTGCCGACTCGCCCGACAACGGTCACAAACTCGCCCGCCTTTATCTGCAGCGAAATCGGCGCAAGAGAGTAGCCGCCAGCGCTCCAAGAAAAAACGCACTCGCTGAGGTTTACTGCCACCGAATCCCCAATAGCCGCAATCCGCTCGATATACTCGGCAGAGTCGGCGTCAAAAAACTCTTGCAGAGTCGTCTTGTTTTCCCGAAAGCACGCGATCCTTCTGCTTAACCCCGTAATAGTTCGCGCAAAGCGATTCAGCGACCTAATGGAGCTCATCAGTAGCGTGATATCGGTGTAAGTTATAGTCCCAGCGGCGTTAATGTAGGATGTGATTGCGAGAACGGAGGAGACTTCCGCTGTAGCGAGGCTCAGGGTGTCAAGTCCAAACTTTAGTGCGCGCAAGACCAGAGGTGGCTTGTATGCCTTGGGCCGAATCGAATAGTGGAACTTGCGGAAAAGGTCCTCCCAAGCATAGAACTTGACGGTCCGAATGTTTTTCAGCACGCTCCTAAAATCGCTCTGGAATCGTGGCGGACTGTTGTCTCGATTTAGCTTGCGCAGTTGGGCAATTTTCTTGTCCACCACTTGGGAAAGCAGCCAGTGCGTAAACGCGACAGCGATAGGCACTAGCGCGCGCCAGCCGATCCTGCTTGCCATCACCCACGCGTTGAGGATCTCGGTCAACGCCATGCTGACGGTGGTCGCAAACCCGTCGACCTCGCGGGAGAGCTCTCGACTTGTATGCAAGATCGTCCAAAGATTCGCAGTTTTCCTCCGGCAGTGGGTGTGGGCATTTCGAACCTTGCTGATTATTACCGACTCTTTACGCTTCTTGAAGATTGATTTTAGAGTGGAAAAATATCGCCGAACGGGCGACATGAGCGCCAACAACTGCCAAACAGCGAGCAACCCGCCCAGCTCTAGCATTTTCGGCCCGCTTCCACCATGGCTAGCAGCAGCCAAGACGGCAATCAAAACCAGTCGGCGCAAGTTGTCGACTAGTTGTAGAAGCGTATCGACAGCAATGAAGTAGACAGTCGTCCGCCAGTCCACCAACAACAAGTCGGCCACCAAAGTCCTACCGTAAAAGCAGCAGAGCAAGCCGATTAGCAATGCATAGACAGCAACTAATATATGTTTCTGTCGCGGTGTTAATTGGTTGCTTACCTCTTTGTGCGGTCATTGCAAATGAGCTTGCACTTTTGGCAAAACTCGTCCTCCGCGGCAGGATCGCGAATGTCCTCAAGCGTGAATGCGCGCTGCTTGCCCAGCACGACCAACGCGAACCCGCGAAGCCCAAACATGTCGTACAGGCCGCGCTTGATAAGCGCCTTGGCCCATGTATCAAATAGCTGCCACGCAGTAAGCAAGTGAACAAAAGCGCTGGCCGCCGCAACAGGCATGGAGAGCATTTTCGAGTCGGAGGCGGCGTTGAGGGCACGGGCGAGATGCAAGAACGCCTGAAGGTTGCCGTGGGACACGCTGACTGCGGAGCAAGCAGCGAGGGCAAGAGAGGCGGCTACCGATACAGCAAGCCTGCCCGACAAGCTTGTTGAAACCGACATTAGCAAGGCGACGTTGACAAAGCCAGCATAGGCGGCAGGTCGCTTGGCCACCACTCCACGCCAGCTGGTCTTTGAAGCATACAGGCACAGAAGCGCCAAGCATGCCACTGCAGAGTCCAGCACAGGGCCAGCGCACAGCTTGGCAAGGTAGAGGTGGATCTCTAGCTGGTGTCTCATAGCCAGAGGAATAGAAGAGCAAAAATGATAGTTGATAGAAGATACAGGGTTAGAAAATGGTCGCCTGGTTGATATTTCGAGGAAGGATGTTTTGAGGCGAGTGCATGCAACAATTTTCGCGACAGGGAAATCCAAAAAACATGGTGGTGCCAGGGAGAGCACAGCACATCCACTGAGAGATTTATCAAACAATCCACAAGCACAATAGACAATGCGGACACAAGCGGTGAGAATCGGGAATTCGCGCAGCCGCAGCTTGCCTCAGGCACTGCGGCCACCAGGAGCATAGCCATTGTAATATCGGCGAGAGGCAATGTGCTCGGCTTTCCTGAGAGAAATCAACAAGCAAGTCAAACAATGCCAACTATTAAATGCACGTGAGGATTACCGCACAATGACTCGCGTTATATTAGACATGTTTTTTTCGCACAGATTTGGCCACTGTAGTCAGCACTCGAGGTTGCGTCTGCAGTTTGCTATTCGTGCTGATTAAACTGATCAAGTGATTGTAGACAAAAGAGGCTAGTTGAAAGAAAAGCAGCGCGTCTTTGATGTGCTTTGCCTCAACTCCCTTTCTAAGCCGAGCGCCTTTTTGGACCGCAGCAAAGCTAGGCTTGTAAAATAATTTTGAAAGAAAACGAAGGCAAAACCGCAGCACCCTCAACCATCCCTCTCTTTTTTCTTACATTCTTTTAACAATTTATTTTGTTTTCCAGCCTTTTCAACCATCAGCACGCATCAGCCAACAATTAACAGCTACCATGACCGACAATATCTCGCTTGCTCAAGGACTTCCGTCTAACGTCTTGCGCTTAATCGTAAAGTAGGTGGTGCAAGAAAGCAGATCAGTGTTTACTGGCGTTAGCTGTAATGTGGAAAGTTTAGAAGAGCTACTGCCAGTGTGCTCATCCTGGCGACAGGCTGCACTTGAGTGCCTGTGGAGAAGGATAGAGGTTACTATTTATGGAAAAGTGGAAGAAGTGCACCTAAGGCGTCCAAATTGGGTTGAGGATAACAGCTTGCCATACAATGTCGCTGACATGGCCAGAGAGCTCCATGTAAATCTCAATACATTTGATATTGTAAGCGGTGTTGCTCATAAACTTCTGGCTAACTATGTGGGACATGGTATGACCTTTCCTCTAGTACGCAAACTTGTTTTCAGATTCAACGATGGCTCTAATAAGCCCTTGTACCCAAAGGATTCTGCCATCGCTAACGCGCAAGAATTTGCTCAGTTATTGATATAAATAGCACCAGCAGCTGAGACGACAGAAATAATATGTCCTCAAGTATATGCCCGAGGACGTCATTATGTGAGCTACTCATATCAGGATGACAAGCTTGCCGCTGGGCCCAATAGCATGCTCGTCCAAGTATCAGATGGGGTACTGCTAGGAGAGATTATAAAATATCTATGCAGCTGCTCAGAGCGCACTTGGGTTGACTTTGGACAATCAACTTTTACGCGCATGTTCGCTATTGATTGTATTCCCCAGCTTTCATCACTTAATATAGATTGTGAAGACTCGCCAAACTTGAAGTTGCAGCTAGTACACAAATCCGCCAGTACCCTTCAGTGACTTTCTATTGGACTGGGCTACGCAAATACTTTATTACATGATGCTAGTAATAGCATTGTCCTTTATCCGAATTTGCAGCACCTATATGTAGACTCGAGTACTCGTGACCCTAGTGCAATTGCACTGCCAACCAATGTCGTGCCCTTTCCTATATTGAAGAGTTTGAGGTTAGACACGTTGTATCCATTCATGGATGATGCGCTGTTTAGAGGTAATAGTGCCACTCTCGAGTATCTAGAGTTCCATATAGACAAGGTAATTGTTGATATATTCAATTCGACTCGGGTACTTGAGAGCAGTAACAAGGTCCTGAGGCATGTACTTGCCCATGACAGCTTTGATAGCTTTGGCGATTTTAATGAGTCTGCTGGCTCTGACACTGACGACCCCCCACTAGTTTCCGGAGAAGCTTTGAGCAAATGTTTCAGAAATTTGCTGAGCGCTGCAAAAAGTTTGGAATTGTCAACGCCAAAACTAACTAGAATCCCAATAGAAGCAGTACAGCAGGGATACGAATTCAATAATATCCAAGTATTTGAAACTAGCTCGGATATGATTACGCTTTACAGTGTTTTGTGTCTGCTAAAGGCGTTCCCAGCCCTCACAACGCTTAGATGCGGCATAAGTGGTGTGGGATTAGAACTGAGCCACATGGTTAGTGAAGAGCTTGTGGCGCACGTAACCTCAACATATTGTGATGTAGGGAAATTTCTTCTTGTTTGGAAGGTGGTTTTTTTCGATGTAGACCACATTCACAAACCTATTGATTGCATAATGCCTCTGGCGCTTGTGTGCCCAAAGCTTTGGCGAATTGAGTCGCTGCTGCTCTCTATGCCCGACTATCACGCCAGGATTATCGAGGCACTTGCAAGTGAGCCATATAGCAGGTATGCAGCCCAGCTCAATCGACTTTTACATGCTGCCTATGAATAAGGTGCTCCAGAGGTCTTTGAATAGCCCCAACGGGTTGCACTATTTTTATAGCATTTTCCCATTTTCTGATTTTAATAGATTTATAATTACTGACTGGTTGGTGACGCTAGCGGATAGTACTTTGGCAACCGGCTAAACCACTGCCCCTTGAGATGTGGCAGCGCCAATATCTCCTCTCCGTTGGTGCTGCCAGCAGCATGTCCCAGTGGCATCATTTCAATACAGTCGAGCATAAAGCCAACTTCCTCTGGCCAACAGTCAGTCTCTGCGCCGACAATTGCTCGAACAGCAATACACAAGTCAGCCTGAGAGGCAATGACGTGGAGAATGCCAACGTTCCAGCGCGAGAGATACGTTATGTCAAGGCTCCGTCTGTACTCCTCGGGCATCAGCGGATGCATGTGGTCAATAAACTGGTGGCGAGCGGTTCCAATATCTGGCAAGTATGGCGGCAGCCTAGTTTTGGTGTAGAGCGAAGATGCCAAGATCGAGTTGAACGTTGTTTTGGCGCCAATAATGTCCTCGCGCATTGCCAGTATCTGCCGTATCACTTGGCTCAGCGAGTCGCTGCTGTGGCTGCTGTGAGTAAAGAAAGAGTACATGAGCCACTCGAGCTGGAGCTCCAGCGTGTCTATGAGTCGTCGGTGAGCCACAGCTTGGAAGCGCTCATGAACGCTGGGCTCACGAGCTGCTGGCCGTAGCAGGCCGCGACACTTGGAAATTAGTATGCGACTGCGCGCAATGTGGTCGTCGACGCGCACGCGCTCATTGGCGTGGACAGTTGGAAAGTCGGCTCGCGCTATGTGCATGTAGTTGATCGCCTGGATAATCAAGCTGTTCAAGCGAAGGACCTCAGATAGGCGCTGCCGCAGCGCCGTGCGCGCCTTGTAGGGCATGAAGAGCACTGACACAACAAACGAAAACACTATGGCCACTACGTTTACGGCCACGTGCTTCCACCCCAGCGTTGTCCCCTCGCTGACTCGATCCAGATTGTATGCCGTGAACAGTACTGACGTGAACGAGATCAGCATTGCTGGCCCCGCCAAGGCCAGCCGCGGTATGAAGAATATCACGTAATAGGACGCAGCAAAGTAGACGACGCAGCAGAGGCAGGCCAAGTACGGGCTCTTGCCCTCCTTGCTAGCCCGCCACGCAACTATCGCCCATGCACCTGAAATGGACACACCCAGAACTCGTGTTAGACCAGCTATCAGCGTCGAGCCAACGGTAATTCCAAACATGGCACCAATGCACGTTAGTCCCCACGATCCGTTCATCAAGCGGAAGAACGCCTCGGAGAAGCCAAGGAACGCCCAGATGGCCCACACCATGATGGTAATGGTAAACTTCAGCGCGTACTTTGTCTTTGGGCGCCGCACCCAGTCGAGGATCGTGCTCACTGCTCGCGCCGCTGGGTGGCGTCTAGTGTTGGACAGCAGCGCATCTCGCTGTAGATCGAGCCGGCTACCCAGCAGCGCTTGGTGCTTTGGCGGGGATCGTCTCCCTTGCTGCCGGCGCAAGAGATGATAGTCGTGGCTATGCCGGCCCCAGTGGCGCCGTGGCGCAATCGAGCACTCGCTGCCAGTATTGGCATCGCCTTGCTCTTGGTCGCGGCTGCTGCTCCCGTTGTCGCTATCCAAGCCACCACCGCCGCCTCCGCCAAATCTCGGCGATTGTGGCTGGCTATCCGCGCACGACCGCCCGCTTTCTCCAGCCAGCAGTCCGCTCGCCGGCGAGCTGCTGATGGACTCCACATCAGAGTCCATGTCAAAGGCATTTTCGAGGTCCCAGTTTTCTGTCTCTGGCTCTACATCCTCGTTGTCGTCCTCGTCTACTCTGCCGCGGTACAGCCACGACCAGCTCAGCTTGGGAAACCAGACCTGCACTCGATTTGGCCGACATTCGTTGACTTGATGCAGCGCTCGGAGCAAGTTGCACAAGTGCACGGCGTTTTCACGCAGTGCGCCGACAAACGACAGCACTATGACGTGTTGCTCATGAGCCAGCACGCTGTCAGCGCGATCATATGGTGCTATCATCTGGATACACGCGAGCTCGGCCTGCTCAAACAGCTCGATGTGCTGCTCAATAATGGCAGCCAATTGGCTCAAGCTCAACAGCGCCAGTCTTTCTTGCAGCCGCACGCTCAGCTGGCCAGCGCAAATATCGGCGCATGTGACGTAGTCGCCAACAGAAATGTCGGTGCCATTATTACTATCCAAGCTCAGGTACCCAGGATCGGTCGGATGCTTGGCCGTGTATATGCGAAGCGAGCTGGCAACCAAGTGAAACAGCGACTTTGTCGGGCTGCTGTGCTCCATGTCGCGCGACCGATCGAGCAGCTCTGTCAGCACTTGGCGGTGCAGCGCGACCTGCGACTTTATTGGACCCAGCGCTTGCTTCATTCCCGCTGCACGCGACTCCTGCCGCCGATGCATTTCGGCTAGGTTGGCCAAGCGCCGCTCAATATGGTGGTGGCTGGCGGTTTGGTGGTGCATTTTGGAGTCGCTGTGGAACCGGCGATGGTGGTGGTAGTGGCGACGATGTCTCCTCATACTGTCCCTCATCTCGCTGCCAGTCGAAGAGCCGCTGGACGCCACGCTGGGGCTTCGACTTGCCATGCTGCCATGCTGCATTTTAGTCGATGGATCGTCCAAGTGGCGGTAAAAGTTGTCATCGATTTCAAATGGCAAGCACATCGTCCCGAACGACCCCGACAGCTTGTTGGCCGCATTAAAGATCTGGTGGTAGTCGAGCTGCGAGAATCGCTCCACCGTAGTCTCGTACCTTGAGCCGCCGACAGCTTGCCCAAAGCTCTCCGTCTTTGCTCGCAGCGCCAAGCGCATACTCACCGCTCCGTCCGAGCTCTGCTGCCCCTTTTGGCCTAGGGCTGCTGCCGAGACGTCAAAAAACTCGCAGCACTCTGACATTTGCTGCACCAGAGCTCTAAACGAACCGACCAGCTTTCGACTGGACGTGCTGGGCATCACAAATATGTTGACCATAGTCGAAATAGCCGCGCCAATAAGCTGTGCGTAGAGGATGCCCGGCAATGTCGCCGCCGTAAACTGCCTGCTGACTGGGTACCTAGTCATCGCCAGATAGACTTGCACGGCGTTGATCTTCATGGGCAAGCTAAGTCGCGGCGTGTAGGTGTACACAAGTGCGACGCAAAAGGAGAAAATGGCCAGGGAAAAGGCCTGCACCAGTTTTGCCGCCAACACGTAGTTTATCGACGGCATTCTAGTCAGTCCGTAGATGAGCGCCTGAACGATTAGGACATAGACGGACACCACGCCTGCGAGTACCAGTTGCTGTACTTGGAGCTCGAGATTCGCGCCTACCGTCATGCCGCCATGTGCCAGTGCCGTGGTAAGCAAGATCTGAAAGTAAAACGTGCCAATATTTACGCGGATAGACCGGACAAATAAGAGAGTACTGGCAATAGAGCAGGAAAGCACGGCCTTGATATAGTACTGTGTCTTTTGCTCGCTCAGCCACGCCGACACCCACCGATGGAGACGACGAGAGCACTGTGCCACCCATTTGCAGACCATGCCACATAGCGCCTTTCTGAAAGCCAGTCAAATAAATAGAAATAAAATAAAAAATGTGCTTTTTTAATCGAAAGTTTCCAGTCATCGTCGTGAGATGTGATGGTGCGGGATGTTGTAGCCTTTTCTCAACGTCTGTTATATTGCCATCGTGAGGTACACGTGGCTCTCGGATTCATATATTTTCCTTTCCCCGCACTTATTTGCGATGGCCACCACGTAGTAAAATGCTTGCCTATTTCCTCAACTACTCTCAATATTAAAGTGTTGTTTCGTTTGTGAAGCGAGTTAACCGAGAGGCATGCTTGCTGCAAGTACCGCTTTGGGGTGCCTTGATAATGGCGTAGCAATAACTGTGTAGTTGTAGCTACTACGCGCAAAAGTGTATGTGCATTGAGTTGAATAGCTATAGCGAAAAGAACTATTCCTAAAATACTATGCATTCCTAAGATAGAGAGGCTATGAGTGATATGTAAACATGCCTTACCACGGCCAGCTATATCCAGCCTTAATTGTCAGCATCAGCGAGAAGCCGATTGAGCTGAGAAGCGAACTTGTGAAATGGCCCACTTTGGAGCGCCTTGGCAATTGTGGCATGGTAGTAGGGGAGCTTTATCCTGGGTAATCTAATGCGACTAAACTTTGGGCATGCAAGAGCTAAAAGCATTGCGTATTCACTCATGTTAGTGGTACGAGGACTGTAATCTGACAAAGTCCAGTCTTGCAAATTCTTTCCAATGTCGCGATAGTTGGCATACACGTGCTCGGGCATATCTTTGGCAGAAATGTGGTCAAATTCCGAGCCTAGGCCATTGGTGCCACATATTAGATTCTTAAGCGAGGGAAGCGCTTTCAGTATCCTCAGCATATCAAAGAGAGAGAGATTGACCATTTTTGCATTTAAATCCTTAATGTGCTCAAACCCATGCCCACTTGGCGCCGCTGCGACTAAGCTTCTAATTATCAAACTGCTATTTGACTCTACTTTACACGCAGACCACAATAGGCTACCCAAAAACTTGGACAAAGTGGTACCTGGGATATCGTGGGGGTTATTATTGTCACGATCTTCATCAATGATGACATGTGTCAAACTTTGGCGCTTGCTATCAAAAGCCTGACTATTCGCCAGCAATAAAATCGTTTCTTTATCAACACGCATCGTTAGGTTTTTCAAACTTGCACCATTGCCTCGAAACAGCACATCATCTGCAAAAGGATATAGCATAGGCAAATACAAGTCCCTCAAAACGGGAAATGGTACAACGTCTGGAGCAGTGACTCGATCAATTAAAGTCCTATATCCGCCTGGGAACATTCTCAAATATTTCAAGTTTGGATAAATGACCGCATTGTCGCACCTATCATAAATTAGAGCTTTAGCATTGCATAGCCCTACTTCAAGATACTGGAGAGTATTAGCAAATTTATGAACAAGATCCATACGAAGATCCTGAGTCGATATGTAACTTAGTATTAGCACCGTAAGCTGCAGGTTTGTGCCAGTAAGTAGTAAACTCACAACACCAGCCTTGCCAACGATACGCGTTGATCGCGCTGAGCTAATGGCACTTAGCGAATTAACAAGCACTACAAGTGGCTCTTCGTCAAATGTGGTATTCTGCTCCATGTCATATTTGGTAGGCTGTCTAGTGAAGCTATCAGAAGTCACTTGCAATGTTGTTGCTGATGGAGCAATTGACGCTAGTTGCTGGGCAAACTCAAGGGCGTTGTCGTTTTTCATATTCCTAGAGACTTCAGGCACGCTACAATAGTGGTTAATTCTAATATAAACCGTGTGAGCAAAAGGAAAAGACACAAAATTTCCCATGCCTTCATACAGAATCTCGTAAGCAGAGCCATCCACAATACGAGATATAGAGACATTTAGTCGGAGCTCTTTGACTAGCAGCGCTCTTTCACGAGAATATCTGAATCGTTTGCCCCAATCTGGAAATTCAATGAGGCGAAGTCCTTCGTTGTCGTCATCAATAGCGAGATTAAGCTCACCCCACAAACAGTCAAGAGCTGCTTGGCGCCAAGCAGAACACACAAACCGCAGCTCCTTTACTTCTCCCGAATTGCTAAGTGTTCCGTAAGCAAGTGTCTTCGTTTCGCCTACAACATACTTCATCATCAGGCGTAGAACATCAATGGGGAGGGCTTGCGCCGCCGATACACGGTTGGACATGATTGCTGGAAAGAGAGCTGGCTGAAAACTGTAAGCTAATTGAGAGAGAAAAAACAATTGTAAGAGAATGAGAGAGAGAGAGAAAAGAAGAGCGAGGATGCTTTTGTCAAAAGGCGGCTTTTCCTTTTTCCATCTCTTCTTTCAATTTAATGCTTTGCTCTCAAAGTCTCTTGTGCTTGTTTAAAAGAACACTTTCTTGTCAAAGGCTGAAGCAGAGTGTGTTTTTTTTTCCTTCTTTTTTCTTTGCGCACGTTGCTCGCTGGTGATGTCATGAATTAGTCTTAAATCATAAAAACAACCTCTTTCCCTTATCGTTACCATTCTTCCCCTCCAAAAAAAAATATATTTTTTACAAAATCCAATACCATTCATCTATCGCCGAGATCCACTTTTCAATATCCTCCGCAGGCTGAGGACACAGCAAATAGGCATTAGTGTTGGTATAGAGAGCCAGGACACCCTGTCTTCCCAACATCTCCGAGACATGGTGGTCAATACTAATACGAGCGGACGCAATATTAATAACGTTTTCCAAGTACAGACACGCCTTTGTCGCATAGACAAAAATAAAAGGCCGCTCAACGACCATCCACCGTCGCGTCCACTGATCCGGTCCCCCACCTGTTGCATTGGTATCCAGTATATCGACCCATCCGTGGTAGCAAAAATGGCCTTGCATTTGGACTGGACGCACATTTCGCGGATGTCTGCGGACCACCGCCGCCAGCTGTTTGATATTCGCCACTTTAGATATGCCCGTAGTGTGCTGTGGTGGTTGGCGCGGCGACGAGAGTGATGTCGGCGATTCTCCTCCTGGCTGTAATGTCTCTACGTCCTCCTGCTCCTCCTCGTCCTCCTCCTTCTCCAAACGTCCTCCCATGGTGGATAATGACGATTCCAGAATGCTGGATTGTACTGGCTCCTGCTGCAATCCCAGGCCGCTATCAGGCACACACCGAAATGCCGCGATCTTGCGTACAGCCTCGAGCACACGTCGCCGAATACGCTCCTGCCTCAACGTCAGTAACCGCACATCTGCCAAGCCACCTGCTGCTGCCGATAGCGACTGTCGAACCGCATCAACATCCTCCGTACTATCCACGGCTATTGTAAAACCGAGAGGACCAATTGCCTCAATCTGCTCTCTAGTTCTCGCGACGACCAGACGCCAAGCCTCAATATGCTCCAACCGATGAAATTCATCCAAATATTGTACGCTCCTCGGCTGCCACGGCAACAAAGTCTCTTCGCCTCTGACGTATTTCTTGCCCGTATTAAGTCGCCACAAATTAGCGCGACCACCACCACGTATCGGATTGACAGGACTCAGAGTAACAGAAAACACGCGATAGACAGGATCGACCAACGGTGCAAACTCTGGATCATTATCAGATAACTGTTTTAGGGGTGGAATGACGTCGTTGTTGTGTGTGCGTGAGATGTTGAATCCGGAGCGAATAATCCCACTGGCGTTCTCTGTCAGCGCCGACAACCAACTGCCACTGACGATGCTGCTGCTGCTGCTGCTGCTGCTGATTCCAGGCGCTGATCGACCTACGGTTGATTGGCGTGAGTGAACTTGAGCAAACACATCCGTCGTAAGCTCAATAGGCGCCTCGCCATTCTCAATCTCCAGTTTGAGCGACATTGCCAAGCGCACGCACATATATCGATCAGTCGGCATATCCAGCAAGGCAGACCCGTAAACCGATGTATCCCAGGACATCGTAGCCGTAACAAAGCACCGATTATCCACACGCCCAACATCGTCGTTATCTCCATCCAAATGCACGTCGATAATCGGTAGTTGCACCATTCCAGGATTCAAACAGGAGCCAGTGGGAGAAGGAGGAGGAGGAGGAGAAATAACTGATGACGATCTTCCCTTTTCATCGACTAGCTGTGGACGACCGATGCTGAGCTCAGATACTCGTGCAATCCGCAAATGCTGACTGGAATTATGACCCACACAGAGCTGTACGCGACGCTGCAAACCCTGTCTCAACAAAAACGCGGGAGAAGAGGCTTGTGCTCTCGCACACGGTGCACGCTCCCACTGACCATCCAAACCCAGTTCTAGCACGCGGATCCACAACACCAGTTCATGCTGCGAATCCACAAACAGCTCTTCCTCATGCAATCGCTCAACAAGCAAATTCTGGCTGGCCGAGAGCTGTGGCGCGCCCGTGACAAACGACGCCTGCCGCGACAACAATCCACCACCACCGTTATTTCCGCTGCGCAATGACTGCTCAATCTGCACGTCTTCGTGGAAAGCACGGCGTAGCGCCAATGGCTGTGCAGCGCCAAAGAACTCGATAACCACGCATGTGTCGTCGGTTAGCTGGTCGACGGTCCACTGCTGGCGGAAATGAATGTTGACGGGTCCGTCGCCAAACCCGCTCAATGGTGCGCTGTTAAACCTCGATGCACCTTGTTGCTGCTGTTGTTGCTGTTGCTGATCGGTAGCAGAATCTGTACTGCGGCTGACGACTGTGACTGACGGCAAGTCGATGATCGAGCTCTCTCGCGAATGAGCGCCGCCGTTGGTTCTAGGACATGGGCCATCACTGGAGAAATCTACAGCTGGCGACGATAGTAGGCCGTGGACGCGGGCCAAGCGCAAGCGGCAGTGCACGCTGGTCATTTCGGCCTCACTCACACCATGCAGTGACTTGACATGGACAATCAAGCTCCACTGCGACAACGATAAGGACAGACCACTAGCAGCCGTGGTGGTAGCGCCTCGCAGAGGAAGCGCTGCCAAGCTGCCCAGCACACGCCCACGCTCCAACCCACTGAGGGCATCAACGACGGGAGCGTCAATCTTGGTCGAATAGGATCTCTGGCCAGGCCAAATGGGCCAAACAGCCGACCCAATGCACGAGTACCGGGGCGGCGGATGGGCGTGGAAGGGCTCCAAAACCAAGTGCGCGCGATAGGAGCCCTTGACAGTCGACAGGCGACGCATCTTGTCCAGCCGCTCCAAAAACACATCAAGCGACCACACGTACCAGCAGGTATTCGCAATATCGAGGACCTTGACTGCGACTTGCGGCACGGCGCTCTCGGGCGTCGGACAGCACAGCGTGCGAATGCGCTCAACCTCCTGGCTACCAAGCGAAATCGAGTCCCAGTCAGACAGCAGCGCCGGTAGTGCGTCGGGCTCCAATGGCGATACGGGGAAAAAGCCCTCGACGGAGCCTCGCAGGATGGCGAACTGGTAAACGGCCTTTTGGCCCAGCTCCTTGCTGATGACGTTGGCCTCCTTGAGGTGAATGGCGTTCTGCAGCATGGTCTGCCCGACCTTCATGAGCTTGTACCGCCGCCACTGCCGCGCAACCAGCCGCGCCAGCCGCTTTTCATCTGCCACACCAGGCGTCGCACCACCATCACCACCACCACCGGGCCTTGCCGCGGCGGCCAGTGGAGTCAGGGCATTCGGGAGTCCGCAGACCGTTAGCCCGCGGGCCCGCTGCCGCGGATCATTGGCGGAGGGCACGTGGTGGTGGTCCTCCCCCTCCTCCGTCTCCTCCTCCTGCACGACGCCTGCCACCGAGCTGCGCCGCTGGCGCCGCTGCTGGAGCTGGTGCTGCTGCGAGAGGCTCATTGCACGGCTGCGCAGAGACGCCTGCGACGCGGGCCGCCTGGCACCGCCACTGACAGCCACCAAGGCAACCGAGCGCGGCGGAGGAGGAGGAGGAGGAGGGGGAGACCCAACAATTGCTGCTGCCGAGGGCGCAGGGTCGGCGGCATAGTCAGAAAACTCGCTCACCGAGTCGCAACTCCACAGGCTCGGCGAGTAGTCGACATGCTCGCCTGCACCGGAGCTATCGTCGCCCGGGTGCGCCTCGTGCCACGCGTAGCGCCAGTCGGCAGCAGTACTAATAGCTTCTGGCTGCAGAGGAGAGGCAGAGCGCTCGGCGGCGTCGAGGGCGGCGCGCTCCTGGCGTGCCTGCTGCGGGTGGTTGAAGCGGAAGACAAACGAGGTGCCGATGATGACGCGGTACCCCGAGCGCAGCGCGCGCGGCAGGCCAATGGGCCGGCCATTGACGAGCACCAGCGCGCGATCGATGGCATGCACAGCCACGCCGCCGCCGCCACCGCCTGCAGCGTCGTATTCGAAGAAGCAGTGGCGCGGGGACACGCCGCCCTGCGCGCCGAGGCGGATATCGACGTCATCGCAGTCCTCCGCGCCGACCACCGTGCGGCCTGGCTTGAGGTAGTACACCAGGCACTCTGACATCAGCGGGTCCTCGCTGAGGCTGACCAGGTGCGGGGCGTCGCGGGGCGCGCGCAGGCCGACGCCGACGCCCGCGCGGTCCGTGTCGACGCTTATGCCCAGCGCCGCCAGCGCGCGCTCGCGGCTGGCCTGCACCGCGTGGGTGTGCGCCAGCTTCTGCGCCCACGTCTGGCTGAGCGCCGCCACGAGCTTCTCGTTGGCGCGCAGCTGGTCCTCCAGGTAGTCGCCCGGCGTCGTCGTCGTCGTAGTGGCGTTTGTTAGCAGCGCCAGCCGCTGCCGCAGCGCCGCCACCTCGTCCCTGAGCCCGCGCACCAGCCGCGCCGTGGCGTCCTCGTTGACCGTCGCGCGGTTGACAATGTGCTTGGCGCGGTCCGCGTATCGCAGGGTGCTCAGGGTCTCGGCGAAATCGGCCGGCGACACCGTGGCGATCATAAACGTGCGCGAGTTGCCGCCCAGCGAGTCCTTCAGCAGCCACGTGAGCACGCTGTCCCTGTACGGCACAAAGTCGGCCTTTGCCTTGGCCTTGGCCGTCGCCTGGTCGGCCAGCGCCGAGATGACCTTGCCCAGCGCCGCCAGCGACTGGTTGATCTTGGCGCCCTCCCTCAGCCGCACACCCGTGGCCATCGTCGCCTTGGCGCGCTCGCTGCCGGCCAGGTCGACCAGGCGGATGCGCGCCACGCGCTCTGGCGAATCGCTGCTCGCAGCCATCGTCAGCGCTATGGTAAACACGGCGTGCGACCGGCTGCTGGCCTCGTTCATGCTGGTCGCCGCAACCGTGCGCGCCTTGTTGCCCTGGCTGATGTGCGCGGCGATCTCGGCGTACGAGCCGACCGCCGCCAGCGTCAGATCCTCGACGTAAGGGCCCAGCGCCGGGTGCTCGCGCACGCGCAGATTCCTGCCCCCTCCTGCCGCCCCCATGGACGCCGCCGCGCCTGGGCTCAGCAGATCACGCACGCGCTCGTTGTAGATCTCCAGGTACGACACCTCCACGTGGCACGACGACGCGTCGGCGGTGCGCGCGATGCTGGCGAACAGCTGCTCGCTGATCCGCGGGATCAGCCCAGCCTCTTCCCCTCCTCCTCCTCCCTCGCCCGTCCCCATCATCGTATACGACTTGCCTGACCCCGTCTGCCCGTACGCAAACACGCAGCAGTGGTACCCCGACAGCGCGTGCTGCAGCACCGCCTGCCCGATGCCCTCGAACACCGTACGTTGGCTGGCGTAGCCGGGGGCGCTGGCGTCGCCGGCTGTCCAGAACGAATGGTCAAATGTGAAGGTTCGCTGCCGCTTCTTCTTTTTCCTCATTTCTACTGCTGCTGCTGGCTCCTCCTCGTTGTCACCTGGCATTTCAAGCACCGTCTGCTGCCCGCTCATCGACACCAGGCAGGGCGCCCCGCGCGCTCGTTCCCGCAAGTTGAGAGGCCGGCACCGCACTGCGACTACCACATTTCCAGAGTCTGCTGCCATCAAATGTGGACTGACTAACGCAAAAGTAAATAAATAATAAAAAGTAAAAATACAAATACAAAAAAAGCCGACTACTACTTGCCAGCAAGAATAGGAATAATAGTAAGGGTCCGTAGTGCACGTGGCCTGTCGCAAAATAGTGTCTGGTGATCGAGTGATTCTCGCTAGATCACCAAGTGCCTTCTTGCTGATAGCTGCTGCGAGCTTTTTTTGCAATTTCCCAAGTGCATCTTTTGCGTTCATAAATTCAAAAATCAATCATTTAATGTCCTCCCTGTCAATTATTCGCTTTGGGCCGCGGCTTTCAGCGGCCGCCATGTGCGCTAGAGGCTATGCGAGCAAGCGCGGGGCAGCGCCACACCCGAATTCCGTGCCTTTGGAGCGAGCAATATCCATTCTCAAGGCCTTTGAAGTAGGCCAACAGTCCAAGCAGACCGTCGAGCTGCACGTCCACTGCTCGCCCGAAAAGGGCCAGGCACCGATCCGCGGCTCCTGCATCCTACCGCGCGCATACAAGTCCGGCACACGCGTCCTGGTATTCGCCGAGGGAGAAAAGGCAAAGGAGGCGCTAGCAGCCGGTGCAGACATTGTAGGCGGCGAGGAGTTGGTCAACAAGGTGCGTGATGGTGAGGTGCGCTTTGACAAGTGCTTATCTACCCCCGATATGCTGCCCAAGGTCGCCAAGATCGCTCGTATGCTGGGGCCAAAGGGTCTCATGCCTACTGTTAATAAGGGCACTGTGTCGAGTGACGTTGCTGAGCTGGTAAAGTTTGCCAAAAATGCTCAGGATTTCCATGCTGATAAGGCTGGCATTGTGCATACCGGTGTTGCCAAAGTCGGGTTCTCGTCAGATGAGATCGTCGCTAATATCGCTGTTGTCATGGAGTCTATTCGAACCCATGCTCGTGAGAACCGCGGTCGTTTTGTTGGTCGTGTATATCTCAGCTCCACGCGTGGTCCGGGAATCCAGATAGCCGATCTCTAAGATCCCCCCTTATAGGTAGCTAATATACACATAAATAAAATTACATTTGCTGCTACAAATAAGAAATTGCTATCTGGTGAGCATGGGGCTGCGCGTATGCTCTCCAATATCACGCAGATATTGCGATAATGCCGAGCGCAGTGGAGGCGGCGAGGGCGGTGAAGGCGGCGATCCTCCCAGTGGCAGTGATGATTGTGACGGACATGAATCAGCAACGGTAATCCGCGACTGCTCGAGCACATAGCGGCCCTCCTTGTACTGCTGGGCAGCATCATGAGCGCGCACGTACTTCCAGCCGATTACTGCGCCGCACACGCGACAATGCAGATCGCAAACTGTATGAACCCCCGTCATCAGCAGCCGATCCTCCACTTGGCCTAGCCGCTCGTTGACTACAGACTCGGTGAGATATGCACGACCCAGTCGGCCCTGGAACGTGCGAGAAATGATGTCGTCTCGCCGCGCCACATGTGCCTTGCAACGCTGGCACGAGTATACCGCTGGTGCTTCAATAAACTCTTGAAATACAAGCCCCATTTTTTTGTTTTGGGTGAATTTAAGAGAAGAAAAAAAATGGCACACACACTCCCCTCCCTCTCTCTCTATTCCTATTGAGACAAGCTTGATTGTGCGAATTAGTATAGTGCCCTTTGACGAAAAATTGGTTTGGCGGAGAGAAAAGGGAAAAGATGAAAAAGAGCATCGCGTTCTTTTATTTTTCAAAGGACGGACGCCTGAGCGCTTTCGCCTGCATTGTTTGTTTGTGCGCCTCGTCCCAAGTACATTTTAATGCGACCTTGTCCACTAAGGAAGAGGGGGAGGGGAGTGGACGAATCTAGGCCATTATTTTTTTATGTTTCTTGTGGTTTAAAGCCGTTTCTAGCTGCTGCTGCTGCTGCAAGTCTCTTCTACAACAACAATCAGCGATTCCAAATTGGTATGTTGGATGTGGCGGCTAGCAGCGACAACAATAGCCTTTTGTATTATTTTTTTTTTTCCCAGTGCTTGTTTGAAAACGATGAAATAGTGCGGAAACAAACAAGCGCCACTCATTCCTCCCCCTTTTTCCTTCCTAGCTTTATTAGCAACTTGCATATCCATCCGTGCCTTTTTTCTCTTTCAAGCAGCCATATTGGCGGTCTACGAAATGCAGGCAAGATCCACACCTCGTTTGCCATATAAAATTGCTGGTCTGTTCTCTCGCCGACCCCCCTGCTAGCCTAGCTTTTTTCTTTTCTTTTCTCTTCTCTTCCTGTAGACTACCTCCCGTATAGCCATTTTTCCACCTCCTTTTTTTAAAAACACTATCCTAATTTGTTGTTGTTTTTTAATTTGACCATGTACTCGTACGTCGCTCTCGCTGTCTTTGCCCTTGCGTCGATGGTTGCTGCTGCTCCGCTGCCTCGTGCAGATGGCACGCTTGGTGGAGTCGTCGATGCCTTGGCTCCAATCACCGCAGGTGTTGGAACTACTGTCAACAACTTGGCTGGGTTTACTGATTCTCCCTCGGGTGCTGGTGGCAGCGGCAGCGGTGGACAGGGTGGAAGCGGCGGTGGTGGACAAGGTGGAAGCGGTGGTGCTGGTGCTGGTGCTAATGGCGGTAGCGGCAGTGGTGGGCAAGGAGGCAGCGGTGGACAAGGCGGTAGCGGCGGCGGTGGCAGCGCTAATGGCGGCAGCGGTGGTAGCAGCACGGGTTTGCTTGGTGGTGTCGTCGATGCCCTGGCTCCAATCACTGGCGGCGTTGGAGTTACTGTCAACAACTTGGCTGGGTTCCACTAAAGTCATTGAATAATATATTTTTCTTTCCGACCATTGAACAAAGCCTTGGCTGCCTTTTTCAACAAAGAAACTAATGTGCTTTCTCTTTTTTTTTCCATGACGTCGCCAGCACTTTTGCACTATTATTCTGTAAACAACACCTCTTGTTCTGTTACTGAATGACTGGTGGCTGCACCACACGGTGGCTGTGCTCTTTAGTTAGTGGTCGGCCTTATAAGAACCGCACGCGCTGTAGAGAACAGCGTTTTTTTTAGCCTCACCTATTACTCTCACCGCTTTACGAACGTTATTCTTTCAACATCGCTACACTCGTTTCAAAGGATAGTCATATTTTAACTTCTTTTTTAGCAGCATTCGCTCCCTTTTCATTTTATATCATCTTTTTTGCTTTAACTTGACCATGTACTCGTACGCCGCTCTCGCTGTCTTTGCCCTTGCGTCGATGGTTGCTGCTGCTCCGCTGCCTCGTGCAGATGGCACGCTTGGTGGAGTCGTCGACGCCTTGGCTCCAATCACCGCAGGTGTCGGAACTACTGTCAACAACTTGGCTGGGTTCGCAAATGGTGGTGCTGGCGGCCACAATTGATCCTGCTAAAGATATCGAATAATATATTGATATTCTGCCTACCCTATTGTAGTACAATATATCTTTTTGGGCCATTCAGCAAATCTCGGCTGTCTCCTAATATAAGACCAATGTGTCTTTTTTCTTTTTCTTTCAAGCTGCAGCCAGTGTTTTTTCTGTCTCTCATTTAGCCATCTTTAAGCTCCCAGCATCATCGCCTTCCTTCAACTATTTTGTTTAGCAATTCGTGTACTCCCCCATTTGCCACTTTTACAATGGCCATGTACTTGTACGCTGTTTTCGCTGGCTTTGCTCTTGCGTTGATGGCCTCAGCTTTCCCACTTCCTCGCCCCGATGGTGCAATTGGCGGCGGCCTGTCCAACAGTGGTCAGGGTGGCGACAGTGGCAGCGGCGGCAGCAATCCTCCCAGAGCGCAGTAGCACCGTGCCACTATCTGACATCGACGATCAAGCTAGATTCAACATATAGGCATATTGCAACTTTTCTACATGTACTTGATGGTTTTTTTGCAATACATAAATTCTAGCTCCCTCAAATATTGCACCATTTTTGTGATAAATTCTGACGCGCATGGTTGTTTAATTGTCCTGTATGTGCCTTGTTCTCTTTGGACGTGTCGAGACAATCAAATAGCAAAAAGCAACTCACGATGGGACCGTCTTGTGCATGCTTGGTGGACCTGTGTCGTCAAAAGTAGGATGATGAGACGCCGCTGCAAGGATGTAGTCCATACGCATTGTCTTTCTCATTTTTTGAAAGCCACGGATAGTGCGTCTGCAACCTGCGCCATATCGCAAGGGATGGACACTTTTTTACTTCAATAGCAAGGCGGCCACCAAACTAGCCTTTTTTTATGCTGACCATTTGTCTCCCATGGCTGTCAGGCACTATGCGCGCAGGCAACAAAAGAGTGCCTGCTTATTAGGCACTCTGCCTTCCAATGGGAAAGCAAGGCACAAGTTGCAAGAGTAAGAAAATGGGCCAGTGTTTGCTTTTTGTTTGAAAAAGATATGGACATTGTAGTTTACAATGTACTATCTCGAACTCGTGAAATAGATTGTTTATTTGGGCAGCCAGGCCATGCTTCCTCTGCCTCTTCAGAGAGGGAACTCACTCTTGCGCGACAAGAAAAAAAGTGCTCAAACAATGCAACAGCAAAAAAAGAAGCGGAAAGCACTCTCCCATCTCAGTGGCGCATCAAATATTTTTTATTTTGGATTACAAAAATACCACAGCAAACGCCACACAGTCCAACACAATTGACGATAGATAGAATCCAGCGACATGTTCACCTTATCGACACACAATGGAACAAGAAGAAAAACAGTCATTTGTGCATCCCTCTTGTTATTAGTTTTTGATGCGCGCCACTTGTAGCAAAACAAACCTACTTTCCCTTTTCAGAAGGGCAGGAGCAGAAATGGATGGCTTGGTTCTATAGATAGATGCTTTTTTGGCATGTTTCCAAGATATGAGGGCACAATTTCCAGGCTTTCCCGAGCCAAGTCCGGAAACATAACAAAATAAAACAAAGAGATACAGTAAGCCTCCTCTTCCTCTCCCCCCATTGAAATGACAAGCAAAACCTGTGAGATAGTATAAACAACACAACACCAACGGGGACTGTTACATTGATTGTATTTTTTTTTTTTTGGCTGTCAGGAACAAGCCAGGACGAAAGCTATACAAGTCAGACCAGCCACCTATTCTTTATATTACATCCATTTCAAAAGTGGTCAGTGTCTCAGTTGACCGATTCAGCCACACAAACAGAAGACCTGCTTCACAGTGGAACCCCCGGGTAGTTTATTTCGTCTCCTGTTGTTGTTTTTGTCAGCCTCTGCTGGTTCTAAGCGGTGCATTCGACATGGTCTCGAAGCATCATTCGTCCACCATCGGCGACCACTCCCCCCATGGCGAGGCTCTATCGTGTATATAAGACCAGTCGCTTACAGACGGTCCATCTCACAATATTTCCTACTTTATAGCACCCAGCTACATTTTTATACACTCCCCTCCCCTTTATCCCTCTCCTTAAGCACAGTTCCCTCCTTCTCCCTCCTCCTTTTAATTCTTTTTTGCATCGACGACATCTCATCATCTTTATTCTTAAAAAAAGACAATGCGTTACCTAGTCTCCTTCGCTCTTACCCTTTCTGCCATCTCGGCTGTTCTGGCCGCGCCCACACCCGATGGTCTTCTCGGCGGCGTCGTTGATGCTGCGGCTCCCATCACCGCTGGCGTCGGCACCACTGTCAACGGCCTGCTTGGCTTTGGCGGTGACAACAATGGTGGCAACAACGGCGGCAATAACGGTGGTAACAACGGTGGTGGCAACAACGGCGGCAACAACGGCGATGGCCATGGCGGTGATATTAGCTACAACTCTGGCTACCAGGGCCGCGCTCCCGAGCATGAGAACCGTGGCTACAACAACAACGGCCCCGAGCACGAGAACCGCGGCTACAACAACAACGGCCCCGAGCACGAGAACCGCGGCTACAACAACAACGGTCCTGAGCACGAGGAGCATGGTCACGGCGGCTATGATAACCACGGGCCGGAGCATGGCCACAACGGTCCCGACCACGAGAACCGCGGATATGAGGGCCATGGCAACGGTCCTGACCACGAGAACCGCGGTTACAACAACAACGGCCCCGAGCACGAGAACCGTGGTGGATACCAGGCCAAGGCTCCTGAGCACGAAGTGCGTGGCTACGAGAACCGTGGCTACAACAACAACGGTCCCGAGCATGAGCACCGCGGATATGAGAGCCACGGTCCTGAGCACGTGAACCGTGGATACGAGAGCCATGGCTATGCTCGTCGTGGCTATGAGGCCCGCGCTCCTGAGCACGAGAACCGCGGCTACAACAACAACGGCCCCGAGCATGAGAACCGCGGCTACAACAACAACGGTCCTGACCATGAGAACCGCGGCTACAACAACAACGGTCCTGACCATGAGAACCGTGGTTACAACAACAACGGTCCCGACCATGAGAACCGTGGTTACAACAACAACGGTCCCGAGCACGGCCACAACAGTGGATATGACAACAATGGTCCTGACCACGAGAACCGCGGATATGAGAGCCATGGCAACGGTCCCGATCACGAGAACCGCGGCTACAACAACAACGGCCCCGAGCACGAGCACCGCGGCGGCTATGAGGGCCACGGCAACGGTCCCGAGCATGAGGAGCACGGTCACAACGGCGGATACGAGGCGCGCGCTCCCGAGCATGAGAGCCGCGGCTATGAGAGCCGTGGCTATGCTAAGCGCAGCTATGTTGAGAAGGCTCCTGGCCACGAGAGCCACGGGCCTGAGCACGAAGAGCACGGCCACAACGGTCCCGACCACGAGAACCGCGGGTATGAGGGCCATGGCAACGGTCCTGACCACGAGGAGCATGGCCACAACAACAACGGTCCTG
The DNA here is from genome assembly GCA_027578655.1 of Coemansia sp. RSA 1694. NCBI lineage: Eukaryota > Fungi > Kickxellomycota > Kickxellomycetes > Kickxellales > Kickxellaceae > Coemansia > Coemansia sp. RSA 1694. Next base: position 33,497 of record JANBTL010000005.1, on the reverse strand, counting down.
ATCACGAGGAGCATGGCCATGGCGGATACGAGGCTCATGGACCCGAGCACGGCCACAACGGTCCTGACCATGAGAACCGCGGATACGAGAGCCATGGCAACGGTCCCGAGCACGAGGATCGCGGCTACAACAACAATGGACCCGAGCACGGCCACAACGGTCCCGACCATGAAAGCCGCGGGTACGAGAGCCATGGCAACGGTCCCGAGCATGGAAACGGTCCCGAGCATGGCCACAACGGTGGATATGACAACAACGGACCCGAGCATGAGGAGCATGGCCATGGCGGCTACGAGGCTCGCAGATACTAAGTACCCTCTTTTTATTACAAATGTTCTCGTACCCTATTTCTCAACATCTTCTCTAAGTAAAAGACCAAATCCATACATTTAACTACATTTCTTGTAATTGGCTATATATCACTGCATCCTTTACCGGCTGCGCAATGGGGTTTCCACTAACTGGTTGCTTGTCCTTTGTCCGCTCTCCTTGTCCATATGCATTGATACCGAGTGTGCTCCCAGCACCGCCAAATGCGTTAATCGAACCGTTGGAATAGTCTTGGTTAACTGGAACAAACAGCACCTTGGTGTTGGCGGCCTTTGCCATCATCACCAGGCTATCCAGCGTACGGATCTGCATGGCAGCCGGCGTATTCAGGATCTCTGCCGCCTCACGCATCAAAATGGCAGCGTCGACTTCGGCCTGCGCCTGGATGACCTTGGACTGTCCAATGCGCTTTTGCGTAGCCGCCGATGCCAAAGACTCTTGCAAATCCGCCGTCAAATTAATGTCCTTGATAAGTATCGACTCGACAGCTACGCCCCAAGCATGTGCTGGGCCGTCAATGATCTCGGTTATCGCCGAGGCAATCGTGTCCCGGTTCTCGATCAGGTCCTGGAGATCGCGGCCGCCCAAAACGGCGCGCAACGTGGTCTGCGTGCGCTCTATCAGCGCCCGCTTCACGTCTGATACCCCGTACGTCGTCTGGTAGGGATCGTTGACATGCCAGTAAACCACGGCGTCAATACCCACAGACACGTTGTCCTTTGTGACGATTGGTAGGTTCTCCAGGGAGGCGATCTGTATCTTTGTATCCACGTAATAGAGGCTCTCAGTCAAGGGGTTGACGCTGACTAGTCCCGGGTCGGCCGTCTTGTAGTAGCGGCCAAACCGAGATACCAGAGCAATGCGACCCTGTGGCACTTCTTTGTACGGGTTTGGGCAGCAGAAGCATCCGGGGATCTGCCCAAAGCTGCCGAAAAAGTCGCCGAGCGCCGTCATTACTCTTTCGTACGTGTTTTCGGGCTCGATGGGGTGTATGACTGCAAACTTTGGCGGGTTGAAGCGAGTCGTGGGTGCCTTTGGCGGCGCGTATCCATTATTGTTGTTGGCGAGCGAGGGCGGAGTAGCAGTGTTCATCTTTGTAAATACGAAAAATTAAAGAGAAAAAAAATTGAAGAAAAAAGAAAAAGAAATCAATGGAGCTGTTGTGGAAAAGTGGGGGTTTTTTGCGAGGTATTGTAAATCCCGCACAGATGTCGTAGTCGCTGATGCCAATTGTCTTTTAGACAACAAAAGTGACATCGTATGCAAGGCGTGCTTTTTTTTCTTCCTTTTTTTCTTTTGTTTCTTGGCATACGTCACAAGGCTCTTCCCCCCTCCCCTCACTGGTTGTTGGTGTAGCGGCGCAAAGCGGAGGACGATGTCGGGTGCGACAGCTCCATTGGAAGGGGCAGCGGCTCTCGCTCTTCTTCGTAAAAGACCCGCACATGTGGCTGAGTTGAAAATTGTTGCTGCTGTAGTCCATACAGCGCGCCCATATACTCTGACGATGGCAAAGCCGTAGCATGGTGCGAGTACATGACACCACCGGCATCGGTTGCTGGCTGACTCCCGTCAATGGCCTGTAGTTGCTGCTGCTGCGGCTCACCAATCGCGCCAAACATTACGTCGTGCACGGCATTTCCAGTCGGCGTAAAGTCGTAGTACGGCATTCTGCTACTCGTAGATGTCGGCTGAGACATGAATACCGGGTGATTGGTCATACTCATATGCGCCGAATAAAGATCCGGATTAAATCCCAGACCAGGCTCAATCAACGATGGTGGTGGTGGTGGAGATAGATGCAAGCATGAGGCAAGCGCCGAGTGGCTGACTGTGGTCGGAGGCTCCATGCCGAGTGGATCAATCTGTGGCTGGTGTATAGGCGACGACAGTGGCAGCGAAGCAGAGAGCTCCGACGATAGTGGTGACAAAGTATCTGCAACAGTGCCATAAACGCGACGACTGTGGCCACTACCAGTAGTAGTTCTTTGCGCGTTGTTGTTGCCAGTATTGGCGGCAGTGGTCTCGTCGCCATCCTCCTCATCAGTCTCGACCATGTCGTAGTTACTCGGCTCATCGACAAAGGTGATGTGAACAGGGCGCCGAAACTTTTGGATGCGCAAAAGCTGTAGCGGCAAGCGCAAGTACTGCAGCTCCTCCATGTCGTCGGGAGCTGGTAGCTGGGCCTCGCCCTCGGCATACGAGTACGAGATCAGATGCTGCTGGTGAACCCTTGATGGCGCACGCCAGGGACCCTGGCTCTGGAGGTACTCGGCTTCGTTATCCGGAACCGACAGCGAAATAGTGCGCTTGATGAGACCATGCTCCTTGGGCACAAACACGCCCTTGCTGGATCCATACGACCCTGGACGCCTGCTGCGCGTATTACGAGTCCAGCGATTCACCTTGGCGGCGCCCTCTTGTCTCGGCTGTATCTTTTCTTGCAACTCGCGGTACAGAAGGAAGTTATTTACGATACGCGAGGGTGTCCACAGCCGCCCATCAGTCCACCGCTTCATCTTGGCCTCGCGCTCGTCAAAGACTACAATAGTCCCAGCGTCAATTTGCTTTTTCTCCGTATCATGCAGCCGCCGCACGACGCGTGGCAGGATGCCCTGGCGACAGGCCTCAAAGATCATCATGGCGTCGCGAGTGCTCGTTACTTTGAGTCCGGTGACTGTGAGACATGCGCTGGATCCGCCTATGACCACCTCGCCGGGACTGGTGTCCAGCGTACTCAGCACAGCGCATGGATCGATGGTAGGCCGCAGACCACCGCCAGAGTCATCGTTACTACCCGTACTAGGCTCAGAGACGTTGATGCTCATACTAGCTTTAGAAGAAAATAAAAGGTTAATGAACAAGGTTAATATTTTTTTTTATTTAGGCAGAGATGTTTGAGGGGGAAAAGGCCTTATTTCGCTCCTTTTTTTTGCTCGGCGAGACGAAGCAGCGGCGTCCTCCAGAACAAGCTTTGATAGCGGTGCGAGTAAAAAAAAAGAAGAAAAAATAGGTCAAAGCCTACAAGAAAATATGCGAACCAGCACGGTGAAACACATCTTTCCCTTCCCATCGCCTAAACAAACTCTGATGCTAAATACTAGCGATGATGGCCTAAATCTTTAGACACATGTGAAAAAGAGAGAGAGAAAGGGAAAGGGAAAGGGAAGAATATGTTATCTCCCCCCACCCATCCCACAGATAAAAAAGATCGAATTGCTCAAGAACGAAAAAGAATAATAAAAAGAAGAAAAAAATGAAATAAAATAGATCACTGTTCCCAGTCAGCGCTCACATCAGAAAAGGCATCAATCGATGTCACTGCCCTCATAGCCGCCTCTGCTTCCCAGCGCGCCTTATACTTGACCGAATACGTGAACGGCGGATCGTTTCTGTCCTCGGCCTTGTCGATATGCTCGATCTCGCCAAACTGCGCCATCTCCGAGTCCAATCGCTCGGCCGCTGCCTGGCCGACATTGCGCAAAACCAAAGTACGCGGCCGCTTGTCCAGGCTCATAGACCCATGATGAGACGACGACGCAGAAGCAAAGCCTCCACCACGCCCGCCACGTCCTCGACTATTGCCGCCACCGCGCGCCATGCCCAAGCGCGCAGCCTCTACTTGCAGCGCCTTGAGCTTTGCCTGCAGCGCCTGCTTCTCGGCCTCAACGGCGCTTACTTCCGTCCGCTGCTCGGGCTGTGACTCCGCAGCAGAAGGACCGCCATCGACCGAATCATTACTATTGTCTTCAGTGATAGCGGCCTTGGCTGCAGCCCCAGCAGCAGCAGCAGCAGCTCCAGCAGCGGGGGGACGGCGAATATCGTCGATTTTCTTCTGGATCTGGTTGATCGAATCCATGATGATCTTGCGCGTGGCTGGCGGCATGTCCTTGATGGTCGTCAGCTTCTTCATGAGCTCCTTTTGCTGCTCGACAAATCTTTCAATCATCTCGGCCTTTTTGATAGTCGCTGACTTTGGCCGCCACACCGGAGGCTGCGCTGCAGAGGCTGACGCGGGTGGGCGCTGCTGGTAGCCGCCAGCCTCGCCGTTGGCATGCTGCTGCTGCTGCTGCTGCTGTTGTTGCTGTTGTTGTTGGCGCGCCTTGTGGACGCGCACAAAGCGGTTGTTGAAAATGGCCTCGGGCGTACTCAGCGCCTGCGCCTGCGCGCTGCTGTCGCCGTACTCGATCATCGCCGTATGCCTGTTGGCGTCGATGCGCAGGTCCTGGATGGCGCCAAAGCGCTCAAAGAACTCGCGCACGCTGCTCTCGCCCAGCGACTCGTCGGGGATGTTGGTCACAAACACGGCGGTCGTCGACATGGGCTGATTGCCGTCGTAGCTCCCCGGTCCGCCGCCGCCGCCCTGCTGCATGTGCATGCCCGGAGGACGCATGCCCATTGGGTAGAATCCGCCGGCGCCGGCGGGCGGTCTCTGCTGCGGCTGGCCCATCATCCCCGGGCCCATCATAAACGGCCCGCCGCGCTGCTGCTGCTGCTGGTGCTGGTGCTGCATTGGCACAAATGCGCCGCCGCCGCCGCCGCCCGGCGCCATCATGCCCATCATCTGGGCCTGCTCGGGCGTCACGTGGGCGTAGTTGCAAGCGTCGCCGCGCTGGCAGTTGCCTCTGCGCATAAACTCGAAGCAGGGCTTGCGCCGCCTCTGCTGATTCTGGTTCTGCTGATTCTGGATCTGCGGCTGCTGCTGCTGCTGCATATTAGCAAACATCATACTGCCAGGTGCGGGCTCCAGCGGCCCGTTGAGCAGCGACAAGTCGTGGGCCGAGGACGCAGCTGGCATCCGCCGCTCGCGGCTGGGCGATCTGCTGCTCCGGCCTCGTCTGTCGCGCTCCCTCTCCCTCTCGCGCTGCAGGCTGCGGCCGTGGTGGTCGGGGCTTCTGCTACGCCGCCGGCTCGAGTGGCCATTCTCCCTCCGCTGCTGCTGCTGCTGCTTCGACTCGCTGGCAGGGGCGCCTTCGGCATTGGGCAGATACTGCTTGCGACCGAGCGCCTCAAACAACGAGGCGACGAACACCGAAGTCTGGTCTCCAAAGAACTCTGATAGGTCGGTCATGCAGTGGGCCTTTAGCTCTGACTCGCTCATTTCGTTCTGTAGCGTTACCAAGATATAGTCCGTCATGATCCCTGGGTCAGCATCAGACCTACTTGTAAAAGAAAAAAAAAAGGGGAGTGAGGTGGTTGTTAGTTTGTGATTTGCTTGTACAAATTATTCTAGATTGTTGAAATTCATGTGTGCTTACTCTTTCTCGATTTTGTTGAAGAGAAACTTTTTGACAAGCTCTTCGTCCTTTTCGTCAAACAGCGCCATTGTTGTAGTAACAAAAAAAGGGGGACCCTCCTCAGTCGCGTGTTGTGAAAAAAGGTTTCTGCAAAAAACAACAACAAAAGACAAAAAGAAGGAGGAGCAAGTAAGAAAAGTACAAGAAATAAAAAAAATAAAAACTTCAAATCGAAGAGAAAGGAAACGAGACTTGCGCTTACACAGAAAAGAAAAAAAAAAAAAGTTGGCCTGTAATCTCGATGGCTCGGCTCGCGCGAGTCGGTTGCTTTTCAAGAGAGCCGAGAGTGACCTCACAAAAAAATTATCAATATCTTGCTTCTTTCTTCACTTGACCACTGTTTTTTTGTTTATTTTATTTTATTTATTTTATTAGTTGTTGTGATGGTGCGCGATCTATTGGATGTGCTAGCCGAGAGCTGGAGCACTGCCATAGGTCTATGCTGCAATACACAAACCAAGACGTCCTCGATGTTTTCCACCAGCACTCGGCAATACCAAATACTGCATTCTCTGGGCGAAGGCGGATTCAGCCACGTAGTCCTCGTAAAAGACCACGAGAGCGGCGAGCACTTTGCAGCCAAAAAGATGCTGTGCCACCGGGGTATGGACACATACGCCATGGCCCAGCGCGAAATGGACGCGTACCGCAGGTTCCACCATCACCGCAATATAATCCCCATGCTGGATTCAGTCGTATTTGACGATGACTTTGTGGGCAGGTCCAATAGCAAGGCCGTGTATATGGTGTTTCCCGTTTATAGGCGTGGCAATTTGCTGGATCTCGTCATGCATAATCAGGAGGAGGAGGAGGAGGAAGCTGGCGGCAGTCGGTTGCTCGACGAGCTGTTTATCATTGGCGTGTTTAGAGGTATTTGCGATGCTGTCAGTTACTTGCACTCATACGCTGATACCGATGAGCACGAGCAGCAGGGGTATGCGCCGCTCCAGGCTACTGCAGACGATAGCAGTAGTCGGCCTGTGACGCCGTATGCGCATCGCGATATCAAGCTGGCCAATGTTATGCTGGCTGATGATGGACAGACTCCGATATTAATGGATTTCGGCAGCTGTTTGCCAGCCCGCTTTACAGCTCATACGCGCCAAGATGCTCTGCGGATCCAAGACGATGCAGCAGAAAGCTGCTCAATGGCGTACCGCGCACCAGAGCTCTTTGACGTGCAGACCGGCGCAGAATTTGATGAGCGCACTGATGTGTGGTCTCTCGGATGTCTGCTCTTCGCCCTGGCGTACTCGCACACGCCATTTGAGGAACCGCTTCTGGGCGGATTGGCGGGCACATCGTCCATTCTGCTGGCTGCTATCAATCGCAAGTACTCGTTTCCGGCCTCTAATCCGTACTCGCCACGGCTGAAACAGATCATTGATTTTATGTTGGAGCCAGATCCAAAGCGCCGCCCATTCATCGACCAGGTAATTGCATTGACCAGAGCGCTTTATCCATGAATATTATTCAGATAAATATGAAGAAAGAAAAAAGTTAAGGAAATGTTGAGGGAGAGAATATTACTCGGAATCGTCGTCCTCATCATCCTCTTCTTCGGCCTCCTCGAGCCACTGGATAAAGGGCTCGGCAGCCTTGTGGATCTTCTTGGCAACATCCTTGTCAACATACTTCTTTGACGGCTTCTTGGCCCACTCGAGGAAGGCCTCCTCCTCGACGATCTCCTCGTCAAACAGAGCCTTGAATATGGCAGGAGTCTTGGCTAGCATCAGGTCCTGGCGCGCCTCGATGACCCGCTCAAAGCCACCAATGACAGCGCGCTGGTGCTTGTCGCTCGTGCCAAACGACACCAGCAGCTTGTCGTGCTTGGCAATGTCCTTGGCCACAGTCACCGACTCGGCAAAGAGGCACATGATGACGACGATCACGGCGCGGTGCTTCTTGGAGAGATGCAGCTCCGTCGCCCGCGCAAAGATCTCGCGGTCCGTCGCAGCGGCGCTGTTCGCGCGGATAAAGTCGCCCAGCTGGTCGTAGGGGTCGTCGCTGTCGCCGCCCTCGTCGTTGTTGGCGCCGTCGTTATGGGCCTCGGCGTCGTTGGCCCAGTCGTCGGCCTCGTCGTCGTCGTCGGCGTCGTCGTTGCCGTCCGCCAGCGCCAGGTCCTCGAGCGCCTCGGCCACGTGATCGGCCTCGCCGCCGCTGGCAGGCCCGCTGGCCGACGCGTGCTGGCCGCCCTTCTTCTCCCTGGGCGGCGGGTGGTTGACGATGTACTTGGCCAGGCCGTGGTGCATGTTGACGTCGGAGCGGCGGCCGCACGCGCCGCACTTGCGCACGATGATCTTGTCCTTGATGATCAGATCAGTCTCGGGGTTCTTGCACACGCTGCACAGCACGTAGCGGTCGATGAAGCCGTCCAGCAGGTCCTGCAGCTTGGCCACGTCGTGCGCGCCGTTGACTATGTACTTTTCGCTCTTCTCCTCGATCTGCACCTGCGCGCCCAGCTCGCCGCCAAAGTACTTTGTGGCGTACGCGGGCGGGCGGCACAGCGCGCGCGACACGTCGACGATGTTGGGCAGCACCGTCTTGATGCCGTTGCCCTTGCCCTCGATCTTGCCCTGCAGGCGCGGCATCTTGTAGCGGTGGAAGGCGTCCTTGACCGAGCGCGGGATGTTGTACGTGTTTTCAGGCGACATTGCGTGCTTTTGGATTTAGAATGTCTCTGATTGACAGCTGCCGTGGTGGTTGGTGCGGGTGTGGTGGGTGTTGTATCGCAGTCGCGCGGGCTCAAAAGTCACAGGCATGAAGGCTGTGGAGTGTGTGGAGTAGCGAGAAGGGTCCAAGGCCAGGGGGGATTGAGCTTGAAGGGATGAGCTTGAGAGATTTCCAAAGATTGTATATTTGCTAGTTGAGAAATAAAAGAGGAGAGAAAAGAGGAGAAAAGAGAGGAGAGAAAAGCGTTGGGGGGAAGGGGAAGGGGCAAAAAGTTTTTTTTTTCCTCTTTTTTTTTTCTTTTCTAGCGAGATAGAGAACTGCTCTTTGTCCTCCTCCTTTGTCCTTTTTTATTTGAATTCTTTCTCCTGATTCAATGTCCTCCTCAACAAAGGAAATGGGCGAGATGCGCTTCGAGACCAGCCGCGGCATCGCCGTGGCAGAATCCTTCGACGCAATGGGGCTCAAGGAGGACCTGCTGCGCGGCATCTACGCGTACAACTTCGAGCGGCCGTCGGCCATCCAGCAGCGCGCCATCCTGCCCATAATCAGCAAGCGCGACGTCATTGCGCAGGCGCAGTCGGGGACGGGCAAGACCGGCACGCTGGGCATTTCGATCCTGCAGCGCATCGACACGGCGCAGCGCGAGACGCAGGCGCTGGTGCTGTCGCCGACGCGCGAGCTGGCGACGCAGACGCAGGGCGTCATCGCCGCGCTGGGCGACTACATGAGCGTGCAGTGCCACGCGTGCATCGGCGGCACGCGGATGGGCGACGACGTGCGCAAGCTCGAGCACGGCCAGCACGTGGTGTCGGGCACGCCCGGGCGCGTCTACGACATGCTCAAGCGCCGCGTGCTGCGCGCGCGCCATGTGCGCATGCTGGTGCTGGACGAGGCCGACCAGCTGCTTGATCGCGGCTTCAAGGATCAGATCTACGACATCTACCGCCACCTGCCGCCGGCCACGCAGGTCGTGCTGCTGAGCGCGACGCTGCCGCACGACGTGCTCGATCTGACGCAGCGCTTCATGACCGACCCGCTGCGCATCCTCATCAAGCGCGACGAGCTGACGCTGGAGGGCATCTCGCAATTCTTCGTCAACGTCGACAAGGAGGACTGGAAGTTCGAGACCCTGTGCGACCTGTACGACAGCCTGACCATCACGCAGGCCGTCATCTTTTGCAACACGCGCGCCAAGGTCGACTGGCTGACGCGCCAGATGGAGGACGCCAACTTCACCGTCGCCGCCATGCACGGCGACATGCTGCAGAAGGAGCGCGACGCCATCATGACAAAGTTCCGCCAGGGCGCGTCGCGCGTGCTCATTGCGACCGACATCTGGGCGCGCGGCATCGACGTGCAGCAGGTGTCGCTGGTCATCAACTACGACATGTGCACCAACCGCGAAAACTACATCCACCGCATTGGCCGCTCCGGCCGCTTTGGCCGCAAGGGCGTCGCCATCAACTTTGTCACCTCCGACGACATCAAGCTCCTCCGCGACATTGAGCAGTACTACGGCACCCAGATCGACGAGATGCCCATGAACGTAGCCGATCTGATGTAAAAAGAAAAATATATAATACCCACAAACGAAGCCAAATAGGCACAAGTGAATAAACGCAGAGTCCATCTTGGATTGCCGTAATTTTTTTTTACCGGTCCTCTTCTCTATCCCTCTCTCTCTCTCTCTCTCCCTCTCACTATCGATGGCTGGCGGCTTTTCTCTCGACCTGTCCTCCCTCCTCTCGGCAAAAGTCCCCGTGTGGCAGGTGCTGCTCGCCAGCGGAACGGCATTCGCAGCCGCCCGCGTTCTCCAGCGCACGCTGCTCAAGGACTGCTGTCGCTCGATCCAAACAAGCGCTGCAGCCGAAGCGCCCAGCAAAAGCAGGAGCAAAGACGGAGGCAGTGGCGAGGATACAAAGCTGGTGCTGATCATCCGCACGGACCTGGGCATGAGCAAGGGCAAAATAGCTGCGCAGTGCTCGCATGCCACTTTGGGCTGCTACAAGCGCGCGCTCAAGCAGGCGCCCGCCATGGTCAAGGCCTGGGAGTATACGGGGCAGGCCAAAGTCACGCTCAAGTGCAATAGCGAGGAGGAGCTCGTCGATTTGCAAAAGAGGGCGCAGGCCGCTGGTCTTGTCGCCCAGTCCATCTGCGATGCTGGTCGCACTCAGATTGCCGCTGGCTCGCGCACTGTCCTGGGAATTGGGCCCGGTCCTATCAGCGCCATTGACCGGATCTCTAGCCACCTCAAGCTATATTAACTCTATTTTTCCTGTTTCCTTTCTACATTTTCAATCAGCTACTTTCCTTTGGTTTAACCGGCGTCTGTATATCTCCTCGACCCATGCTTGTACTTGCGGATGCCGGAATATGCCTCTGGTCGACTCAAAGAACGAGTCCAGCTGCGTGCTGTCCGACTTTTCGTACTCGAGTGCCTGCTGGATCATCTCGCACTTGTCCAGATCGTGAACCAAATGCGCCTCGGCAGTCAGGTCATCCTCGTACTCTAGCCACAGCGCCTCGATCTCCTTTGCCTGCACGCTGTTTCCCAGTGTATCCACGATCTGCTGCATTCCAGCGCGCTCAAGCTCGCGCTTCTTCTCCTTGGTGACCCCGTCAAACGGCGTAATGTCGCCGACCAGAGCCTCGGCCAGATCGTGCACAATGGCCATTTTCACGCACCTTGCTTGGTCCAGCGTGTGGTCGTCTACGAGCATGGCCATTATACCCATCCGGTGCATGTGGTCGGCTATCGACTCTGGCCCCTTGATGCCGCTGTTGACCCATCCAGTGCGCTTCGTGCGCTTGAGCCGCTCGACGATGCTGAGAAAGTCTATCACGCTGCTAGCCCTTGCATTGTAGTCGGTCATTTGCCAAGATTTGCCTTTAATTAAGTAGTAATCCAAACAGCGAACCGAGACAAGAAGAGAAAAGAAAGAAAATGATATGCTAACAACAGACTTGATGTGCTACCAACTAAGCAATCACGTGGAAAGGTAAGAGAGAGCAAAAAACAGATGTTTATTTTCGTGGCTTGTTGGCCTCCTTTCTTCTTCTTGCAAGTGTGATTAATTCAGATTTATTTATTTTCCAAACTCCTTTGATTTCGATACTGACAGCAAGGTAAGTGCCAAACTCTAACTCCTCTTGTGTTTTGCTCAATTCTGCTACATTATAGACAGACCACCACGCCACCCCCTCCCCTTCCCTCCCCGTCGTAGCAATTACCGCCCCCCAACATGGACGATGTTGCGCTCAATGTCACTGCTGCTGCTGCTGCTACTACTGTTGGCGGAGAGCTGGACGACTTTGGCCTTATAGACTACGAGTCGCCTGGCCCAGACCCACTGCCCGATATAGCAGAGCCCGAATATGTGGACGAAAGCAGTGCTGCCGATGGCTTGATTGACTTTGCAGAGTCTGGCGACGATGATGACGAGGAGGTACACGCCGCCACTGCTCCTGCTGCCTCTTCTTCCGGCGGCGCTGAGCTGGTTGAAGACAGCCGCATGGATTTTGATGCTGCTGCCGATGCTGGCCAGCTGGAGCAGTCGCTGCATGACTCTCATCTGGAGTCAGTTGCTGCCGAACTCGATGAATCTTGTATGGAGTCAGCGCCTGCGGAGCTCGATGCCTCTTATCTCGAGCCTGCTGTTGCCGAGCTCGACGACTCCTATCTCGAGCCCGTTGTCGCTGAGCTTGACGATGATGCGCTGCTGGCGGAAGATATTGTCGGCGAGCACGATCTAGTCGATACAGATGCGGCAGTGACATTGACGACGGATGCCGATACTATGCTGGCGACTGTCCCAGAGACGTGGGTGTTCAACGACGGCGAGTGGATGATCTACTTGGGTCCAAACCAACACTCGTACGGAGCCGACTACCAAGCCACGCTGTTTGCCATGCCGCTGGATCAATTGATTGGCGCCTTGCACTCGGACATTTCGTTAAGGGAGGATACGGAGCTGGCTCTCGAGTTTCCGTCGCTGGCGCTGACCATTGACCAGGTAAGAAAGCATTGTTACTGTGGCGGCTTTCAGATACCAAACAAAAAAAGCATATGGTGCCTCCCCCCTCCCCTCCCCCCTCTCTCCTTGCACAAAGGCCAATTGCTAACCACGACATTTCTGCTTTTATTACGTTTGTCGATTGTCGACTTTCGTGTTTTTTCTTTTCTTTTTTGTTTGTAGCGCGATGGGGAGAGCGCCGATACCAGTCTGGCGCAGATATATAACTGCCATGCTGCTGCCGTGCGGCTTGGCCGGCTGTCCGAAGACCTGGTCAACTCTCCCTACTTTGCACACTCGACTCTTACCGCCTCTTTATCGTTTACGCCTTTACCAGATTCATTTGCCTTTATCATCCACGCGCGTCCATCCGTTCACAGCTCGTTTAAACGCATCATGCAGATTGTCGCCGAAGACGCTCAAGTCAACAGCCAGCCCGCGCCTCCTATTATAGCCCAGCTGGACGAGTCGGAGGAGGTTGCAGCCACAGGCACTGTTGATGCTCCTCAGGCCGAGGCTACAGCCGCCATCGCCACTACCACCATCACCGCCATCACAGATGCCCCTGCTGATAAAGAGCCAGTGAATGGCACTGCGGCTGTAGTTGACCTGGAAGAAGCGACTGAGGAACCTAGCGCGTCTACGGCTGACTTGTTGGCTGATGCTGGCGACGAGAACGAAGATGAAGACGATGAGGACTATGTCGCTGAGGGCGAAGAAGAAGGCGACTTTGTGCTCGAGGAGGACGATGTGGATGAGGAAGAGGAGGAGGAGGAAGATGAGGGTGACGAATACGAGGACGAAGATGACGACGAGGTAGTTGACGCTGTTGAGCATGGCGAGGACGATATCGATGGAATCGAGACGCGTGTCGAGTCGCTTAGTACGTCGCCGACACACAAGCGCGCCCAAGACACTGTGGCCGATTTGGATGACGAGGTCGTGCCTGATTGCGACGAGCCTGCCGCCAAGAAGCCTCGCTCTGACGATGCCACTGTGCACGGTGACGGCAAGGAGGCTGTAGCGCAGCTGTAATTGTGGCATTGTTGGTGCAGTCTCCTTTCCCCTTTCCCCCCAACGTTATCTGGACCTCTTTGAAAGTATTTTTTAAAAGAAAAGTGCGAAAAGCTAGGATGTTGGGAACGATTCCCCAAGTAAAAGCATGCACATGAATGGCGAAATTATCCCTCTCTCTCTCTCTCTCTCCTTCATTTACCTTTTTTAGAGTATTTTTTATTTCTTGCATTCGATACTAGGATCTACGTGGATACTACAGCCGACATGTCCAACGAATCTGGCAACGTTACGGTTGTGTTCAAAATTGTCAAACAAAGAGGGCAAATTTTACCCAATAAAGAGTTTGTGTTTACAACGTGCTCAACCATTGCAGAGGTCAAGAGCGCAGCACCTACGAATGCAACTCTGCCAACATGTCCACCACTGATGCATGGGCGCCACTTGACCCGCTGACTCGCGCGCGCACTAATAGAGGAATAAAATAAAAACACCATTAGTGTCCTTTTAAAAATATACTTTTTTTTTTCAGGCGTGTTCGTTTTGAACTAGAGGGTGGAGAGGTTTTTTTTTACTCGTTGCGAGACTTGGGTTTTGCTGCAGCCAGCGTAGAGGAGGTGGCCGCAGCCGATCAGCCTTTGAAATGACGTACGCCTTTGAAACAAAGGAAATAACAGTGTTTTTTCCCACCTATTTCGAGACTTGAGTTTTGCTGCAATTGGCAGGTGGTGGGAGTGACTGTAGCTGAGCAACCACAGCTGACATGCGCATTTGACGCAAATAAAATCAAGCGAAGAATCCAGCATCAAAAAAGCACAAGCCTTCTCTCCTTCTCTCATTTTTGAATATCACTCGTCATTGTTCTGCACTCTAGCTCACTGGGTTTCTTAGTTATACTTTGCAACGTTCTTGCCATCATGTCCAGCACTGACTATACTGACATCATTTCGGTTGCGGCTTCCGAACTAGCCGAAGTGGAGGTGCCTGGCACCTCCATACTGGTGAAAATAACCTTTCTTGAAACGCAGCACAAGTTCCAGCATAAGCCCCCATGTGGATTCATCGTCCCAAAGGATGCCACTGTTGGGCGATTCAAGCAAGTGTTGGCTGCATACTTGAGCAGAAGCGCACAGGCTGAAGCCGTGTTCATGCATTTGATTCGGAATGAAATGATTGATGTGGTTTATAATGACGATAGCCTGAGCATGGAAGATGTGTGCAGGCCGCTGGGAGACTCTCCAGCACTAGTTGCAGAGTATGTAGGTCCACTAATTTTGTAGACAAGCTTTTTTTTATTGCTGCAACTTTAAAGTGAAAAGCCGCAGCCGAGTGCCTTGGTTTAGAACATATAGTAGCATAGGCTTGTTTGGGTTCAATATATTGGCAATTCCATGTTCTCTTTTGTAAACTTGTCTCTCATTGCGTTTGGGTGCTCTCGTCAAGCGTAATGAAAACGTTTTTATAGACTAAAACTATTTTGCAATCAAAAGGACATGTAAGCTTAAGGCGTGGCTAAAGTCACGACTCTTCCCTCTCAGTCAAGAGGCGCGGTGCTTTGGGGTGAATGAAGCAGTCGCGGTGGCGAGTAAGCCTTTCCCCTCTCGCTCTTCCTCCTACAAAACAACTCTTTGGAAGGCTCAGGCTGACTGCCAGCACAGGAGCATTTTCACTATTGCAAGCTGCTCCTTTCCGCTATTTAACAAGCGGTTATGCTCTAGCCTCCTTCTCATCCTCCCTCCTTTTCCTCCACCAACTTTATTATTCAAGCCTATTCTTACTTTTTAAACTTTTTGCACAATATACAAGCGCTCGTTGGCAAACATACTGATACACACATGAGTTCATCCCAAGACGACGCCCAAATTGGCATTGTTTTTTATTGCCTCAGTGAAAGCATGTCATATTTCTCGGATCTCATGGTGTTTCGCTTGTCAGAAACAATTGGGAGTGTAAAGCAGCAATTGGATGAGACTGTTCGTAAATGCAATTATATGCTGCCCGACCATTGGGACGAAAAGTTTAATCCGCAGGGCTTGAATGATACAACACCTCTTGCCGCGTTATTTGGAGCCCAGGCAAACATTCAAGTTCCTGTGATTCTGGAAGCTGCTGCAGATACCGAAGGTCTGACTGCCATGTTTCACAATTCTAGCCTTTAAGCATATTGCCGTATGATGATGCTGGAGCCTGGAGCAGGTGACCCGCCTTGGAAGCCAGCAGTACACGTGGAGTGCCCTGTAGCATACTTGTACTGCTCTCCTCGCCAATAAATATAATCGCTTTTAGTCGTATGCATCCTGCTGTAGCACTTGTTTATTCAACTTGGCTTATTACAAATACGCTGATAGCATATCCTTGTTTGGGCTCAATGAATTAGCAATGTCATGTTTACTTTTGTGGATTTGCCACTCGTGGAGCCTGGGTACACTCAGCGAGCGTCATAAACGTATTCCCCAATGCCAACTACTCGGTAAAAGAAAGGAGGTTTGCAAGCTTGCGACATGCCTAAAGTCACGACTCTTTCTTCAATTCCTCACAATGACGTTTTTTTTTAGCTTAAAGCATCCTCTTTTTCTCTCTCCACTTTTCTCCTTTCTTTTCCTCCCCCAAGCCTTTTTTGAAATTATTCTTCATCTACAATTTTTTTTTGCATAGTGCTCTGAAAGGCCAACTGACAAGCTAAACACTTACACAACCATGGGCTCTATTAACGTTACAATTAAACTCTGTCACGGAGAGCAGATATTGGACAGCTTAACTGGACCATTCTCATCATTGCTTCCATATAATACGTTCAAGGCTGATGTGGTAGCGTTTGTTATAGAAAAAAGTAAGGGCAAGTATAATCCTATATCACTTGTAGGTGAGATGATAGATAAGCTCGAAGACACAGATATGGGCCGTCCTATCGGAGATATTTTTGGATATGCCTCATCTTGTGCATTGACTTTGTTTGTGGAGCTTGTTGAAGTTGACACTGAACCCTTAGCCACCTCGATGGCTGGTTTAAACATTTAGCTTGCATAGTACATGTTTGAAATAGCTGCCACTATATCTTAAATACATTCGAGCTATAAAGAAGAAAAAAAAAACTCGGAAACAAAATTGTACAATTTCATATTACATTGTGTTTGAGGTAAATGTCAGCCAGAGCTTTGCGAGACGCAAAAACGTGGCGCTGCAACATACCAAGCACATCCGCACACTCCATGGCATCCCTAAAGCGCAGCGAGATATCAACAGAGCGGTGCGAGCTGAGATACGCATAGTGCAACATTCGTTTAGCAGGAGCGGCGACTGGTAGTGTCAGCGGCACTCCAACAGTAGACACACCCGACGTGGGGATGCCACCCACGGACTGAGGCAATGCTGGAAAGAACAGCGGCGGAAAGGGCGTGTCAGTCAGTCGCAGCGCGGGCAAGTGGCCAGCATCAGTGGGCTCATCATGAACTTTGGCTACAACGAGGTCGGCCATAGGCCAGATGAGCTCGACAACAGCAACAGAGCCCTCGGCTACATTTGCACTAGCCGCCGCTTGGCGGATGATTAGCACGCCATCGAGGCAAGTCACTGAGGCGGGGAATCCGAGCCGCATGGCCTTTTTGGGCAGCACATGCTTTGTCGCGTTGTCAATAATCGTCGCCGAGCACCAGCCATCACTACCGGCAATCTCGGCGGCAGTGATATGTGCGCCAAGCCAGCGACGCAAGTCGGCCGCATAGAGACCCTTGGTCAGCGCGGGCGGCATCGAATCAACTGCACCGCCACTGCTGGCAGCAACGAGGCGCTTCAGGCAGTGCGCTTGGTGCAAACTGGCGGCGAGGACAGGGTCCTGAGGCGCCCCGCTACTGCCGTCAAAGGGCGAAGCTGGAGCAAGCGATGGCTTTACGGTCGGGTGCAGCGCGAACGTGTGGCGACTCTCGGACTGAATTTTGTTGCGCAGAGTGTCGGCGCTACTATTGGCAAAGTCAAACAGGCACTTTACCAAGACCTTCCACGAAATGACCGTCGTCGCCGCAGCGATGCCGGTTGTGGAGTCGGCGCTACTGCAATTGCTGCTACCGGCTTGGTCGCTGTCAGCGTCGTCCGACTCGTCCAATTCGTCTACAGACATCAGCATTGCGCGCAGCTCGGCCGAGTGCTGCCGCTGGGCCTGCACGAGCTCGTCAGCCAAGCTGGGATCCAAGACAACGTGGCCTCGCGATGAGCGCGTCAACTGAGCCAGCACATGAGCAGCCAGGCATATTGTGGGCCACGAATGCGGCGGCGGCGAATCGGCAAGCATGTGCACCATGGCGGTGACGATGGTCTGCGTAAGCGGCGGGAGCAGCAGTGGCTGAGCTGTCGGCGTGGCTGGATCGCCGCCTGCTATGGAGTGTGGGGTCTGCGAGCTCAGCGTCGACTGCGCCGAGTCGCTGCGCCAGTCGTCGGGCGCCAGCGCAGCGCCTCCCGTCAGCGACTCAAGCAAGGCACGAGTGCGCAGCATGCGGCGCGGCGTCAGCACTGATTTGACC
Organism: Coemansia sp. RSA 1694; assembly: GCA_027578655.1. Classification (NCBI taxonomy): domain Eukaryota; kingdom Fungi; phylum Kickxellomycota; class Kickxellomycetes; order Kickxellales; family Kickxellaceae; genus Coemansia; species Coemansia sp. RSA 1694. Next base: position 15,659 of record JANBTL010000005.1, on the reverse strand, counting down.
AGCACGGTGGGGCTGAGGGCCTTGTTGTCCAGCGCCTCTAGCACCACGCACAGCCACGGCGTCAGCGTGCGCGAGGGCTCGAATGGCGACGGAATGAACGGATTGTGGCTCGACTGCGGCGACTGGTGCTGAATCGGCTGCGGTGATGTGAGGCGGCGGCAGCGAGGTTGGTACAGGCGAGGACTGCCGCTGCCCGCTGGCCCATAGTCGTCTTCGCTGTCGACCGAGTGATTTTGCTCTTGTTGCTGCTGCTGTTGCTGCTCGTCTTGCGCGGTGAACAGCGCGGTGACCGTGTCAACGAGCAGTGGCGAGTAGCGCACTATGGCAAAAAAGTGGGCCAGGCACAGCGTGACGACTTGCATGTACAGCGACTCTTCGGGCGTAGCATTGGCACGCCAGCCAACGTCGATGGCGTGCACATACGTGCGAGCCAAGATGCGGTCGTTGAACTCAAGCGCAATGCGGCGGTTGATGCGGTCGACGCCCAGGGCGCAGACGTCGTTGACATAGGCGAGAAGCCCCATGTGGTTCTCCAGCACCTGGTCCACCGCCGCCCACGACGCCGCCGTATCGGTGCCGTCCAGCGGCATGTCAATGAGAAGGCGGAAGGCGTCGTCGCAGCACTCCTTCAGCGCGTGCATCACTTGGCCCCAAAAGTGCGCACAGGCTGGCGCGCCCAGCAGAAACTCGAGCGCGTCTGGGTCGTTGATCCGAATCACGTTCAGCGTAATTGCACGCACAGCCACGCGCACCATCGAGTCCGGGTGGTCGAACAGCGCAATGGCTGTGGTAAACAAGGGAAAGCGCTGGGCGGTGGCGGCGCCCGGATCGTTGGTGAAAAAGTAGTGGATGGTCGCTGGCGTCAGCTTCAGCGACAGGGCCTTGAGGAATGCCACGTAGTATGCCAGCACCTCCTCGCAGTCCAGGTCGACGGGCGCGCCTATCAGGTCATTGACAAAGCCATTGCCCAGCAGCGCTTGCAAAAAGCGCGAGTCGCTGACGCCGTCCAGGATTATGCTCAGCGTCTGCAAGATTTGCACCGTGACTGCAGTCGCCGTCTGCCGCTTGATTTCGGCTCGCTGCTGGTCGCGCAAAAGCCTGAGCAGCGCCTTTGGCAGCGCCGCGTCGATGACTGTGCTCAGCAGCTCGGGGCAGCGTCGGTCGCTCCACACGACGGCTTCAGACACCAGGCGCACGCTCTCGACTATGCGCTTGCGCGACCCCGAGCCCAGCCGCACTCCGCCAAGGTATGCGCCCAGCGCCTGGATTTGCTGTCGTCGGCTCTCGATTGCTTCTGAATTGACATCACTCGATTGGCGCTGACTGGGAGTTACTGACTGTTGAATCCCCAACTTGCTGAATAGCTGGTCAAACATGATAGCATTTCGCCAGCAAAGAAAAAAATGTAAAAAAGAAAAAGAAACCTCCCGTTAGAGAAAAAGAAAGCGCGACTCTCCACTATTCCACAAATCACTATATCCATTTCAAGTGTTTGCAAATTTGGCTGTGTACATGTGGCGCGATCATCGAGTACAAATCAACAAGGCGGATCTAGAAGGCAGCTTGCGAAACGTGGCTAGCAACAGGACATGCGCAGTAGCTGACTTATTGAGGAAACGTTCTATGCTAAATGCAGGTAAAGTAGTAAATTGTTCACTTGGCAATAACAATCGAACAGCATTTTCCTTCTTCTTTCTTTTACTCGACGCTGCTTGGATATAATGAGAATATCTCTCGCAAACGAGCTCGTCTTTCTTTCCTCATCCTTGTCTTTACCAACAACAACAAAAAGAACACTTTACATACTTTTATTATTCCGAAAATGCTTGCTAAACTCGCGCTACTCGCTACTTTTGCTGCTGTTTCGGTGGTGGCAGAGAGCAGCGCGCTAGTCGCTGTTGATCCGACTCCACTGCAGCAGCTCAGGTGCCTGACCGCGCCCAGGGAATCAGCACTGCTAGTGCGTGCCTACAGCGACCGCGACGTTATTTATCTGCAGTGCCAGACCACAGGCGGACCAACAGTCGACCGCACAACGAATTGGGTGCGCACTGGCGACGACTGCTACGTGCCAGCATACTATGTGGCGCTCGACGACGCCTCACGCCAGAGTCTGCCCAGCTGCGTCACAATCGACGACGCCAATCCTTGCATCCTGCCTAATATCGATGGATTCGATCTGCTGGAGCGTGCCGAGGGATTCCTCGAGCGACCACGCGGCGATATAATCACCGGTCTTGCCTACGTCGGCTTTGGTCATCAATGCACTTCGGCCAAATGCGACCAAGAACCGGCGTCTGTGCCGAGCTTCCCAATGTCTAGGGATCAGGCCAGGGTCTTGCTGTGGCAAGACGTGCGCAACGCCACGGCTTGTCTCACTCGCATGCTCGCTGCTGGGTCTAGGACGGCATCCTTGGTGCTGAGCGACAATATGTGGAGCGCCCTTGTTTCTTGGACGTTTAGCATCGGCTGTGATGTGGCTGCTCAGTCGCAGCTGATCAGGCGTCTGCAGAATGGCGAGCCCCCAATTGCTGTCGTGTCTACTGAGCTACCAAAGTGGACTGCCATCCACGGAAAATCCATGGCGGAACTGGTCGCTCGCCGCAGCGCGGAGCTGACCCTGTTCCGTACTCGGTCCGCTAGCATGGCGTACCCGCGCTGCGATCAGCAAATCAGCAAGTGATGATGAAATCCAATGACGCCATTTTCACAAAACACCAGGAAAAAAATCATCTTTTTATCTCGCAATTCTTTTTATTTTTATTTAAAAAATTATTCGAATCTCGCTCAACAGCAAAAAAACCTCTATTTACATTCCTTGTTTATTGCAATGGGCTTGTTTAACTGGAACAGTAACAGCAAGGCCGCCGCTGTCGCCACCGAAGAGGCAAAGAACACCGCCACTGCTACTGCTGCTGACGCCACACAAGCAGCAAAGCCACAGGGCGTCGTCAAGCCCTGCTGCGTATGTCTCGAGACCAAAAAGGCGCGCGACACTTGCTATTTCGACCAAGGCGACGACGCCGAAAAGAAGTGCCACTACCTAGTCTCGGCTCACCGCCAGTGTATGGCAGATTTTGGCTTCAAGATCTAAACGAAAAGAATATATTTAATAATAAGCACTCAGAGCTTTTTCTTTTTCATAATCTTTTTACCACCAGTGGCGCCAGACTGCTGAGCAGAGGAGGACTTTTTGTCCTTGCTGGCGTTGGCGTAGATCATTGCTGTAAACGGTCCCTCGAACTGGAGTGCTACCCAGTACACCAGCCACACATACGCCGTGATAAGCAAGCCAGCGGGCTTTGCGTGCCACAGCGCCGTGCCCAAGAACGACAAAGTCGAGCCGACATACATGGGGTTCTCGAGTACATTGAACGGGAATCCAGTCACTCGCTCGCTCATCAGAATGCCAAAGTAATCGCCCAAAAACGTGCCAGTAATGCCCAGCGCATACGTCGACGATGCAACAAACGTCATGCCCGAAACAAACAGCAGCCCTGCGATAAGCCGCACAAGGGCGTTGTCGAGCCAGGGCGCTGTCGGCTGGTCGCTAAGGGCCTGGCTGTAGAGGGCGTCGCGAAGGAGCCCCATCGTGAATATCGCTACGGCTATCGCGTAGCAGCCCTGCTGAGCTCCACCGCACAGCTTTGTTAGCCAGCGTGTGTGGTGCTCGTGCCGGGCCGCAACGTTCCACACCAGCGGGTTGAAGGTAATGCTGGATAGCGCCAGCCAGAGCGACGCCTGTGAAAAGTCGACAAGCATGGGGGGTTGGAAAGAGAGCAAAGCTTTGAAATAAATAAACAAACTTTAGTTGAAAAGGAAAAAGTAGGGAGGAGGGCGGGGGGAGAATGAAGTCTCGTTTAAGAGAGATAACGACAACCGCCACGTATCCTGGCACGTGATAAATGAGATTGTTCTTCTACCAACTTCCATTTTGTTTTCCTCCCCCCTACCTCCGCGCTTAATGCAGTTGGAGCCACGCCTTCCACTGATCCAGGGTCCACGAGCTGCTGACCGCGTCATCGACGGCGCCGTCAAAGACTACGGTAGGCGACATGTGGATGGCCTTTGCGCGCGCCAGGCGGATGTGGTACTTGAGGTCGGCAGTGACGGCGTTGCCCGCGTTGCGAGGCTCGGCGTTTGACTGTATGTCGAGCAGCTGCAGCATTGCCTGGCGGTCGTCAATGGCGTTGACGCTGGCAGCCAAGTCAGCTAGTTGGCGGTAGATCTCTGCGCGCGTCTTTTCGACTGTGGCCTCGTCAAAGTACTCGCGCTGGTGGTCAAACAGCGCCTGCGAGAACAGAACAAACCCCGATGGATTGAGCTTTTCGACTGCCAGGCTGGCCTCGTGCAGCAGTGTCGATGCCGGGTGCCATGGCTGCACTTGGTGTCTAAAGATGACTGATGTGCCAAGGGAGGATGGGTTTGCAAGAAGGTGCGGAATCACATCGGAGGTCAGAGTGCGCCACAGCTTGGCTGAGAACGGACACGTGTAGTCCAAGTACACTTCGAGCGTGTGCTGCTGCTGGTCTTCCTGTTCGGCTGCAGGGAGGAGGCGGTGCGCGGCATAGGCGGGATCAAGAGTCATTGTTGGAGAAAAACAAAAGAAAAGAAAAAAAAGAAAAACAGCGACAGGCGGAGTGAGAAAGAGTCCAGAACGCGCCCCCCGCTGGTTCTGCTACTGCCTGTCTGGCTGCCTGTCGTCTGTTGTGACGCCATCACAATAGGCGCAAGGATCAACAGCAGATCAGATGGGTGGAAGAAAAAAAAGAGCTTTTGCGTCGTGTGGGCTGGACTGGGGGGCCTATCTCACCTTGGCATCAAACCTCATCCCCTCCAACTTTTTTCTTTTTCTTTTTCTTCTTTTTCATACATGTATACATTTTTTATTCTCAATCACTAATTCCATCAATCCCGCACTCTTATTTCAACTGCCGCAGTTGTTGTTATTAATTTTATCGTCCATTCCATCAATCTCAACCCAATTTCACAACTACTTTCATTCGAATTAAAAAAAAAAGGTAAGCAAGCAAAAAAAAAAAAAAAACACTTTCTGCCAGTTTGTTGGGAAAGAAAAACCGTATACCACCATTCTCCTCCCCCCGCATACAAGCAATTTTTGCCTCTCTCCGCACACCTCTTTTCTCTTTTTCTCCTTCTCTCCGCGTTTTCTTCCCTCCTCTCTCGCCTCATGCCTATTCTTGCATGACGCTTGCATGAAACGGAGGCGGGCAGGCTTTGGCAAATGGCCGCGCGCCCCCTCTATTTTTCTTTCTTTCTCTTTCTTTTATCTTCTTGCTTGAGCTCCACAAATGCAATATCCATTGCTCCTCCTTCTCCTCCTCCTTTTCTTCTTCTCCCCACCCCCCGTGTAATCCCACTTTTTTTTTGCTCTTGCTTGTTATAGTGCATGGCAGCAAGCAAACCAAAATATCCTTTTCTTTTTTAATTTGCTTTAAAAGGCAACGGATATCGCCTTGTCGTTGACGATTACCAAATCCTTTGTATTTTACTATTATTATTGTTGTTGATATCAGTAGGCCGTTAATACTCTTATAATGGAACACAACGACGTGCCCCGAAGCGACCAGCAGCAGCAGCAGCGCCAGCAGCGCCAGCAGCGCCAGCAGCGCCAGCAGTTGCTGCAGCCGCTGTTTGATTCGAGCATTTCGCTGCCACACGACGGGATCAAGGCATCATCCTCCAGCAATAGTAGCAGTAGCCCGCCCGATCCGAATCCCCAGCAGCAGCAGTTGTTTCCACCAGGCATTGCAAGCACCAATAGCGGGGTGTTTGGGCGGCTTCCTCCGGCAGCAGCCAACGCCAGGCTGGACAACGCACTCATCTCGCACATGCACCAGCAGCCGCTAGGCGGCACATCATCATCGTTGTCGTCATCGGCTGGCAGCAACACGGCCAGTAGTAGTGGCCATGCTCGCACGGCCAGCTACGGCACGACGCTGCTCGACACGCTCAACGAGGAGAAGCAGCAGCACTTCCCAGCCAGCCTCCACTACCAGCGCGCAGCGGCGGCAGCGCATCACCACCAGCGGCACTATTCGCTGATGGGCGATGCTGCTACGAGCACGCAGCAGCAGCAGCAGCCGCCGTCGCTGTCCGTGTCGCCGCCCATAATAAGCACGACGGCGGCTGCAGCTGGCGCTAATCGGCTGGCAGCACACGTGAGAGCGCACACGCTGACTACGGCGCCAGCCAGCATTCTGCTGCGGCAGCCAATGGCGTCGTCGTCGTCGTCATCCAATCCGCTAGGCACATCCAATCTGCTAGGCACGTCGGCGCAAAGCCTGGCAGCAGCAGCTGCGGCTGGCGGCGGCGGAGGAAACTCGCTTCTGTCGTCGTCGGCGCTGCGCAGCTCGTACTCGTCCAGCTCGCTGCGCGCGGCGTTTGGCAGCCGCAACACGCCGTCGCCGCTGGGCGGAGGGATCAGCGGTGATTCCAAGATCACGGCGGCCAGCATTGGAGCTGCTGGGTTTGACTTTTCGACGTCGCTGGACGAGGGCGTGTGGGGCCCGTCGGGGCTGTCGAACGAGCTTGATCTCTTGGCGACGTCGGTGGAGGGCATGAGCGTGGGCAATAGTATGGGCGCAAGTACTGCGAGTAGTGGCGACGCGTACGCGCGCATCCGCTCGTACAGCTTCAACAGCCCGCCCGAGGGCGACGACGGCCCCGACGGCCCCGACATCGACGTGCTGCACGCGGCGGCCAAGGCGCAGAATCCGTCGCTGGCCTTCCGCAAGCTCATGGCGCGCACGACGCACGCGCGCTCAAAGACGCTGGCCAGCCCGCTCTCTGGCGGCGGCAGCGGCGCCACCCATACGCACTCGCGCCAGCCGTCGCAGCCCGACGCCAACATCGGCATTGGCGGCGAGAGCATGCGCGCCTTTACGCGCACTGGCAGCATTGATACACATGCCCTTAACACGCACCCCTCGCACTCGCGCCAACCTTCGGCTGACTTTGGCCGTAATCGCCAGGCGTCTGATCATAATCGCCAACCTTCGACTGACTTCAGTAGCCGCCATAATCGCCAGCCTTCAGCCGACTTTGACTTTCCCACAGGCGACGGCGTGCCGACGCGGTCGCTGTGGGTGGGCAACGTCGACCCGCGGCTCAGCTCGCACGAGCTGGCGGCGCAGTTCGGCAAGTACGGGCGCGTCGAGAGCCTGCGGCTGCTGCCGGACAAGGAGTGCGCGTTCGTCAACTTTTTGCGCGTCGAGGACGCCATCAGCGCGCGCGAGGACATGCACGCGGGCGCGCGCATCGGCGCCAGCACCGTGCGCGTCGGCTACGGCAAGGGCGAGGCGCACGCGTCGGGCGACGCGCAGGCCATGCAGCCGACGCGCGCGCTGTGGATCGGCAACATCGCCGCGCACGCGAGCCCCGACTCGCTGGCGGCGGTGTTCCGCCCGTTCGGCGCCATCGAGTCGGCACGTGTTCTGAACCACAAGAACTGCGGCTTCATCAACTTTGTGCGGCTGGAGGACGCCGTGCGCGCCAAGCAGGCCGTCAACGGCAAGAGCATCGACGGCTCGGTGGTCCGCATCGGCTACGCCAAGGTGCCGGCCGCCAAGAACGAGCCGGCGCTCAAGCTGCGCAACCCCGTGCCCAGCGCCGCGCCGCTGACTGCGTCGGGCCAGCGCGCCGAGGACGCCGCCATCGCCGGCACCGCCGCGCGCGGCCTGCGCGGCGACGACGCCGTGCTCGAGCCCGGCTTTACGCTGGCCGTCGACGAGGACCTGGTGGCCTTCAGCTACGCGACGGAGTTGCCGCGCCTTGATTCGATCAGGGACGATTCGATCAGCGCCGAATCGCCCTCGCCGCTCTCACAGACCCGCCTGCGCGACATCCGCAAGCTGCTCGACGCCGGCCCGAGCGCCAGCAGCCCGCCCGAGTTCGACAGCCTGGTGCGCGAGCTGCTGCCGCACGCCGTCGACCTGTGCACGGACTACGTCGGCAACGTGCTGGTGCAGAAGATCGCCGAGCGCGGCGACGCTGCGCAGCGCCTGGCCCTGGCGCGCCGCGTCGGCCCGCACATGGCGGCGATCGGCGCGCACAAGAACGGCACCTGGGCCGTGCAGAAGATCGTCGACACCGCCGCCGACTCGCCCGAGGCGGTGCGGCGCGTCGTGGCGCAGAGCATCCGGCCCTATGCGCCGCAGCTGCTGCTGGACCAGCTGGGCAACTACGTCGTGCAGGGCTGCCTCAAGTTTGGCGCGCCCTCATCTTCTGATGCCCTCTCTTCTGATGCGATCTCGTCTGATGCGTCCAACCAGTTTGTCTTCGACGCCATCCACGCGCGCTGCGTGGAGATCGCGCAGGGCCGCTTTGGCGCGCGCGCCATCCGCACGTGCCTCGAGTCGCCGCACGCCACGCGCCAGCAGCAGAAGCTCGTCGCCGTGGCGCTGGTCACCAACGCCGTGGCCCTGGCTACCAACGCCAACGGCCACCTGCTGATGAACTGGCTGCTTGATTCGTCCAAATTCGCCGGCCGCTTCCGCGTGCTCGCCCACCAGCTCGCCCCGCACCTGCGCTACCTCGCCACGCACAAGCTCGGCGCCAGCACCGTCACAAAGCTCGTCGACCAGACCGCCGAGCCCGACGCCCGCGATCTGATCCTCAACACGCTGTTCTTTAATCCTGATCCGACTGTCCTCGACGACCTGCTGATCGACCAGGCCCAAGGCGTGCACCTCGTGCTGAAGATCCTGCAGGGCAACGCTATTGGCGACGCCGAGAAGGCACGCATTGCCGACCGTCTGCGCTTCATTTTGGAAAAATCCGCCGCGCCTCCTCCTAGCTCAAGCGGCGTGCCTGCTGCCTCAGTAACAGCGCCATCATCATCATCATCATCGTCGCCATCTTCTTCATCATCGTTGTCGTCCACTACTCCCCCATCATCGTCGTCGCCTGCTGCTGCTGCTGCTGCTGCTAATGGCAGCAGTAATGTGCCTCCGTCGCAGCGCTTGGCTGATGTGGTGGCTGGTATTCTGGCTCACTCGCAGCCCGTGTATCCGCCGACCATGCCCCCAGCTGCTCATCGCTCCACTGCTGCTGTGCCTCAGCAGCAGATCCACGAGTCTATGGCTACGACGACGACGACAACAGCGATGACAGCGACTACTCTTGCCATGCCATTTCCACACGCTCCGACTAATACCGCTCCTATTACGAGCCCGCCTCATGCTGGATTCCACTTTATGCCTCATATGATGAGCAATGGTTCTCCTCCCACTAGCGGTCCTGCTGCTGCTGGGGCTATGAGCTATCCGGCTGCTGGATATGGCGGTATGGTTGCTGGCTCCTATTACATGGATCCACTCTCTGGAATGATGGCGGCGGCGGCTCCTGCTGGATTCTTTGGCATCGACTACTCTGCAGCACAACAACAGCAACAGCAACAACAACAAAATCTTCATCTTCAGCAGCAGCAGCAACGCGCTTCAGCTATGCCGTATTATCCCTACCACCAGCATCCCCAAGACATGTCGTCGTCGGCATCTAGAGACCACGACTACAACAAATAGTATATTCCCTCGTAAATTGATTTTTATTTTTATTTTTATTCCAATTTGCCTACTACTACTTGTTGGGAGGGGTGCTTTCTTTAGGCCTCGTCGAGGTCGCGGGCATTAATCGTATTGTGGTGGTGCGACGGGTTAAGGTCAAACACAGAGTGTCCAACAGCAGCAGTTGTACCAGCCATTGCTGCTGCATTCGTCATTCCAGCAGGTCCGCTAAACTTGTCGGCATAGTGACTGCCATTGTTGTTATTTAGCGCAGCTGCCGAACCATTCGCCGCCGCCAAATGAGCATTCGACAAGCTGTTTGGATCATACTCGGGGAACTCATTATAGTCAATAGAGTTTGCCACAAATATCTGTCGCTGCTTGTGCCGTCTCCAGAACAAGTACCCAATCAATCCACCAACCACCGCCAAAAGTCCAATGACAATACCGGCAATCGCTCCACCACTCAAGCTCTTGCCCGACGATGACTTGTCTGATGACGGCAGTTTATTAACATCGTCATCGTCCTTGCTAGTAGCGCTTGTGCCCGTGTTGGTCGGTTTGGGTACTAAAGGCTTTGAGTCATTCGTTGTAGTCGGCGACTCTGTTGTTGCACCAGGAGTAGTATCAACAACTGACGATACAGACTCTGGTGGTGGCGTAGTGGTAGAGCTCACTTCTGGAGTCGTAGTCGGCGAGTCAACACCAGGTGGTGGTGGAGTAGTCGAGACTGGCGGCTCTGTAACTGTTGGAACAGTCGGAGTCGTAGCAGGCGGCAAAGTCGTCGGAGTCGTCGGCACAGTTGGCTCTGTAACCGTTGGAGGTGGCGTCGTCGGAGTCGGAGTCGGAGTCGTAGGAGTCGTTTCTGGAGGTGGCGGCGTGGTTGTAGCCGACGTAAGAGGCGGCGGGGTCGTTGAGGTCGGAGTTGGGTCTACAGGCGCAGTTGGAGTCGTTGAAGTCACTGTTGGCAGCGGAGGCGATTCAACCGTAGGCGACAGCGTCGGTGGCACGCTTGTTGGCTGCACTCCTGTGTCAGTAGTGCCGCCGCTGACCGTTGCTGGTGGTGTATCCGAGTTTTGCGCGTTGGCTGAAAGCACTGCGACCAGCGCCAAAGTTGAAATTCCGTAAACCACGCGTTGCAATTTCATTTCAGAGAGAGAGAAAAGAAGGAAGGAAGGGAGAGGGGAGAGAAGAGAGAGGGTCGTCGTTAAAAAAAGATAGAGGAAAAAAGTCCCAAGAGGAATACGAAAAAGAAGATGAAAAAATAACGAAACTGATATGCTGGCACTCACTGAGAACACATTGTTGTCGTCTTTTTCTGGTGAGCTGCAGATGATGTAGATCTCTTTTTTTTTTTTTTCATCCTACTATCCAGCCTGTTTTTGTTTATTCTCAGACCGCATGCCACGGTCTCCTCTTCCCCCCATAAAAGCTAGTGCTGTCAAGTGATTATTTATCTTAATTGAATATTTCATGGCTTACTGGAAAGTTTGCTATCTCCTCGCTTAGAAAGTCCATGCCCTTGTCTTCAATGTCAAGCTGTACTTCACGCAGTGCATTAATGTCTGCTGGGATAAACAGTATAATGTGTAGCTCTTCTACTTGCGAAATCTCCTTAATGCCACACAGCTCACCAGTCTTGCTAACTAGCACAGGCCTATAGCCCCTGGTCTGCTTCCTGTACACTATACCAAAGCTATTGACAATGCTCAAGCACCCGTTGCCTACCACTGGATGACAGGCAAGTCGTTGGTAGTCTGTAGCATGTTCTCCAGAATAAAAAGCAAACACCTTCATGATACTTGTAATAATAATAAAAATGTATTTATGTATTTGAAAATGTAAAGAAAAGGAAGAAAAAAGAACGAAGAAGGCCTGCTCATTGTCCAATTGCCTCGAGAACAGTGCAACATTGCTTTTGATGACTGGGGAGCACATGACGTAAAAAAAACATTGTCACATGGACAACTGGCCTTAAATGCAGTCAACTGGTCGTCATTATTACTCTTTTCTCGGCTGACTATGAGATCATAGGACTTACATCAAAGATGGCAATAGGCCGAATGGCTCAACCTTCACAAGCTCTTTCTTACACTCATTGTTTAAAGCAGCCATAACATGAGGGTCACTAATATCCATTAGTACAATTTGCCATTTGCACAAATTAACTGGGATGAGCATAATAATATGATGTACATATTCCTCACTAATCTCATCAATGCCTTTTACTGTGCCATCCTTGCCAATAAAAACGTATCCCCAACCATTTTCCTCTTCTTCCAAGCCGTCAGTCAATTCATTGGCCTTTCTTTCAATACCACTGTTAGCCACTGTATGAAAACCAAGTGGGTAGTATTCAACTGGTTGGTTGGAACTTACTTGAGCATAGAAAGCATGAAACTTGACTTTAGCAGTGTCCATATTGGTGTGCCTGGCTGTTCAATAATTGCAAGAAGAAAAAGGCAGACAAATAAAAGAGTAGAGGAAATAAGAAGAAAGAGAGGAATGCTTGCTGACTGTTTAGTGAAAGCTGCAGAAAACCGACATAAAACGTTTTTAAAAGCTAAAGATGGCAAAGAGCCCTTGAAATCGTTGACTGGAAATCTGGTTTGAGCTCACAGTCAATCATTGCTTTTGAGCCTTGATTCACTTGTTGACTGCCTGATTAGCCCCTACTTAGTATAAAGCCTACATTATAATGTACATTATTGTTTGCATTTATAGCTTGACAGTTCATGTGTAAAAGAAAATATATGATAGACATAAGAAATGAGCTAAATAAGGATATAGGGGTGCCCAAGCTTGGGAGGGTCAAACTCTGGTGGGCCTGGGATAGTGTAACTCACTGCCTTGGTGTGAAAAATTCCAGCTTTAAGCAGCAGGCTTGGATCTGTTGCCTTGTAAACACCAGGAATAGACACTGTATTCTCAGGCACTTTGGTACGATTGTGCACATTGTCAAATTTAATCAGGCCACAGCTAGAGTAAAACTGTGCCCCCATGATGTTTCCAGGAGCACTCAACTCATCAGCCATGTTAAGGCCAATAATCTCTGCTCTGACAATGTAGTTTCCTGATTTCAAGTTTTTCTTCATTGGAACTTGCAGCACAGTGCCATCCAGTGCAATAGACTCTGAGCACCACCTGTCCTTGTCACCTGCATATTCGAATATCTTAAACCACTGGAGAGGCTTGCTCTGTGCAGTAACTTCAGCCAAGTATACAAGGCATGGCCCCCAAATGTGCTGACCCTTCTTATCATCCGAAATTATAGCTGGATTAGTATCCATGTCAAACTGGAGGAAAAGCGTGTCATCTGAATAAATCTGGAATGGAGTTGGCTTGTAAGACATATCTGGTGTCCTGCACATCATGTCCTTTGAATTCACGTCCAAAACTGGCAGGTTTGGATCACTGTAAAGTGGATACAAACCAGTCTTAACTACAGCATTGTTTCGAAATGATCCCATGGCTGTCATAAACCTCTGAGCATTGCCTGTAGTAGAAAAGAGTATAAGAGTTGTAGCCACTATGGCCACTGAAAACGTGTACTTCATCAAACGAGCAGGAAGATAATTGGAAGAAAAAGAAGAAGAAAAAATACAGAGAATAGCGTGCTAGAAAATAAAAATAAAAATAAAAAATCAAACTGAAAGAAGAAGAAAATAATTTGGTATCCACCTTCTTTGCTTGTGCTCTGCTCACAAAGTGCTGATGGGCAAAGGGCTGGTGACACCCTCCGTTTTCTTTGAAGCTGCTTTACAAAAGCCTAGACAAAAAAAAGGAAAAAGAAGAAACGTGTTCTTTCAAGCAAAGTTGTCAAAGAAACAATGCATCCTTTAAAGAAGCCCTTTTATGGCCCTCTTTGACAATGCCTGGCAAGCTGCATGCCCAATGCCATCAGCTGTCATGCATGATGTTGTTGTTGTGCTCTTGGCTTGCTTTGAGGTAATTCAAAGGGTGCTCAGAATATGTGAAGGTGAGGCTCAGCAGTTCTGTAAATATCATGCAATTGCTAATTAAAGGATGTAGATGAAAAGGAAAACACAACCTAGCAATGGCTGGTGGACTACAGGCTTATAAATGAAAGCTGCATCACCAACAGTGTCAAGTCACAAACTAGGAGTTGACTGCTTAAATCAAAGAATAGCTAAAAAAAAATAAGCATTGTCAAATGGTTCTTCCTTACCATGTCTTTGGTGCCATCCACGCTGCAAAGAGCCTTATCAAATGAAAAAATAGCCCAATGGATGTTCAATGATCCCCAGATTTACAAGCTTGCTGGTCACCTGATTATGGCTGCAATCACTAATCAGCAAGTGTCACACATTGGCATTTCATCTGACAACTCAACACAACTCATCTGCCAGTGTCTCCTGATTAACTAACTCCTTAAGCATTTCATTAGTTTTAGGAGTAGTAATACCAAATTCCCCATTGCCATTACAATTGGCTTGACTAATAGCTGCAGGATAGTTTTCATCATTTATGAGTACTGGAGTCCTGTTCTCCAACTTAATTAAAACCATTGTTCCTTTATCAGTGGATTCTTTAAAATCTCCTGGAGCATATTTTTTCCCATCAATACATGCCACAGATCTTTTTCCTGGGCATAAGACTGATATTTCATCAGCTAATTCTTTAGCTGCCTTCATGCCAATCTTTTCATCACAACAAACTAGCAAAAATTCACCATCATAGATGCGTGAATCATTAGTAATGAGTTCCAAAATGCCCATTTCCTAAAGCTTACTGTTATTAGAATAATGTAGAAAATATAAAGCAGAAATGATGTGGGCTGAAAATAAAAATGGGAGAAAAGGTGAAAGGGCATGGCTTTTATAGCTCTTAAAAACAATTTCCACCTAAGGAAGTACTTGATAGTAAAATCGCCAATAAATTGCTTTTTTTCCTACTTTCTTCAGCATGGTTGGAAGTGAGAGTTGATTGCCAAGAAAAGAACTTCAAAGGCGCTCCTTGATGACCAAGTCTCTTCTAAATTGCCTCTCCCCACGTTTTCTGATCAATTTGTGGCATGAAAAACGCCTGCTGAAAAATGCATTCAAAGGATTTCTTTGACAGTCAAGTCTCACCTAAATTGCTTTTTCACATGTGTTGGCTTTCTTGGTGCATGAGGAGATGTTTGATGAAAAATGGATTCAAAGGATCCTTTTGACAGCAAAGTCACTAATAAATTGCTTTTCACCACTTTTGTGCCCAATTTGTGACATGAATAATGCTTGCTGAAAAATGCTGCAAAGGGGTTTTTTAATTAGCAGGTCTCCAAAAAATGCGTTTCCCTACTTTTTGTTGGCATGATTGGAAGCATGCAGGATGTTTGCCAAAAAAAAAGCTGCAAAGGGATGCTTTGACAGTAAGTCTCAACTAAATTGCTTTTTCACATGTGTTGGCTTTTTTTAGTATATGTGATTATTGTCAAGGAAAAAGCTTCAAAGTGATACAGAAATGGGCAAGTGCACACCAAGCTCTGACATTTCAGATTAGGGGCAAGATCATGAGCAGTTGGTGGCACAGCCACATGTATCCGGAAATCTGGAGCATAGTAATAGTTTGAATACCTTGTCTTATATTAAAATAGTAATTGTTTGGATACTACAAACAAACTAACCAGCCAGATATAGTGACTAACCTAAATCACAATTGCTAATTAAAGGATGTAAATATAAAAGTAGAACACAATATAGCAAGGGCTAGTAGGCTACAGGCTTATAAGTGAAAGCTGCACTGCCAATAGGGTAATCATGATCAGCCATTTTCAAGCTCTCTAGCTTATTGCCTATTAGAACCGAGGTTCCAATCATCCAATGCTGCTATCTGCAAATGCATTCTCAGAAAAGGAAATCAGTAGGAGCAGCACATCCAGATCTCCAATGTGTACATTTATTTTCCATGTTTTTTCTTTTGCTAAAGAAAGTCCAAGCTTCAACCATTCAACAGTTTTGGCTGAAAATGCATTCTCAGAAAAGGAAATGGGTAGGAGCAGCACATCCAGATTGCCAATGGGCATTCATTTCTGTCTCTACTTCAGCAGTAAATGTGGTTAAATGGTAGGTCCTCTCAAGACTGACACAGGGTGTCTTCGTATTCACTGTTCCCGACTATTTATTAAAC